>VDFB02097636.1:0-135386 GCA_007258455.2 Sequoia sempervirens
TATTAATTATATTTTGTATTATATAAAAATATACTTATTATTAATTATTAATTATAATAATTTTATATGTATTTAATAATTTTGTTAAAGAATATAATATATAATTATAATAAGTTGAATAATTATATTGTTTATTATGTAAAATATAGGTAATATATACTTAACTATATTGTAGAATATTAAAACCTAGCTAAATGACACCAAAATTTTCAATTTCATTAACATACTGTAAAACCTAATGAAACCAGGTTGTAGCTCATCAAATTGGATAAGTGAAAGGTCAATGCAAGCACCGAGGAAGAGTTTGGAGTTAAAACAAGGTCAATGTAAGGAAAGCCAAGGTGCGGAAACAACTCTCCTAACGTCAAAACCTTAGGGAAGAATGCAAATACTCTTTAAAATTTACAATTACAGTCCAATTAAGATGCACTTGAAATAGATAATAGAAACAGAGAAATAGACAAACAAAGATGAACACTAGATTTACGTGGGAAAACCATTACGGGAGAAAAACCCACCACACCAAGATAAATCACTTTGTATTACAATAAAAAATAATTATATACAGAGTTCTGACTTATCTCTTTGATACCAGATTATGGAAACTTTCACAATGATCAATCTTCTACAGGAACCTTCAAGTTACAATCTCTACATAATAGAATTCACTCTGATACAATTCAAACTATTCACACAACTGTTGATCGAACCAACCGAACCAGTGTAGAGATTACAAACTATATTCATGTCATTCCTGGCTGTCGAGCTTCCTCATAGAACTGCCACAATGAACTGTCTTACAACAGTTCCAATTCGGCTCCTCTGATTGGCCGAATACCAGCCACATAGATGGTCATCGCTCGGTCAAAAGAATTTGAACTTTGTTGGCATATCGATGAGACACTAACAGTGTCTCCCCGATTCCACAAAGTCTTCATATCGACATCGGCAAGAGACATTTCCATCGGCAAGAGGTTCCACCGAGCTTACAACTTGTATTGACTTCAAATTTCCTTTCAGCATGACTATCACTCTCACTAAGACATCCCAACGAGCCTTCTTGTGTTACACCGAGTTTAGGAGACTATCGTTAAGACTTCCTTATGTCACCAGGACCTCATACCAATGTTCTTCGCATGTATCACTATCACCAAGACTCATCACTTTCTGTGAGATGTCATCATGAAGCTTCATATGTCACATAGACATGAGTGTTCTCATCGGCTAGACAATCAGCTTTAGCTAAGAGATCATACTGAAACATTAAGAGTTACTTCAAAGTGTTCACAAGTCATACTGAGCACCAAGCAATAGTTGGTAAGACTTATCACCTTCACCGAGAGTTCTTCTCAAACACATATATGTTACACTGATGACCACTGTTCACCAAGAGTTATACTGAAGACCCCTCATCATCGACGAGACTCACCAATGTCACTGGGACTTCTCCCCGAAGCCCTTTGAGTTACCCCAAATGAATACGGTCGGTGTGACATTCCCACATTGATAAGACTTCTTACCGATAGTATTTCTTTCGGCCAAGTCTCCCTGATGACTTCAAACTAAACGTTGTCGGCGAGACATTAACACATTACTGAGAGCTCATAGTGAACATCCAAGACTCTCCCCAATATTTGATAGAATAGCCTATCGGCCAAAGATATCCACATCAACAGGACTTCTCACTGAGACACCAAAGGTTATCCCAATGACTCCTATATAAGCGTTCGGCGAGACTCCTGCAAGGTCACAACGACCTAAACTATTCAACAAGAGTCAAGCTGCTAGTCGGCTAGACAGTAGAAATATCACACCAACTTGGCTCCAGTACAGGTTTTAGCTTGTGATGATTGAGACATATATTTCCAACAATCTCCCACTTGACGAAGATCACATAGGCACCTCCATAGCACAAAAAAACTTACTGAAAATCATGGGCACTAAGGCCCATCAAATTTGTACACCACCTGAACTTGTCTATGACGAAGATCACATAGGAACCTCCATAGCACAAAAAAACTTACTGAAAATCATGGGCACTAAGGCCCATCAAATTTGTACACCACCTGAACTTGTCTATGCTCACTGGCTTCGCCAATGCATCTGCAACATTATCTAGAGTATCAACCTTTTCCAAACTGACCTTTCCATCCTCCACCATATCTCGTACAAAGTGGTACTGTACATCTATATGTTTCATCTTGGCATGGAAAGTAGGATTCTTTGATAGAAAAATTGCACTCTGACTGTCACAAAAAATAGTTATTTACTTTGCATCAAAACCAATGTTAGAACACAAACATTTCAACCAAACTGCTTCTTTACAAGCATGTGTAGCTACCATGTATTCAGCCTCTGTACTGAACAAAGTGACTACAGCCTGCCGCTTACTCATCCAACTCACTGCACCACCATTCATCATGAAAATGTAACCACTAGTGGACCTCCTGCTGTCAATGTCCCCTGCCCAATCAAAATCCACATAGCCTTGAATACTAAGAGTCCTCTATGATTCAACCAAGTTCCCATGGTAACACAAAGAAAAATTTGAAGTTCCATTCAAATATTTGAAAACTCTCTTTATAGCATCCCAATGTGTCCTTCTAGGATTAGCCATAAACTGACTAAGAACTCCCACTACTTGGGCAATGTTTGGCCTTGTATAGACCATTGCATACATGAGACTGCCAACCACACTAGCATAGGGTACACTGGTCATGTCCTCCATCTCAGTAGGATATTTTGGACAGTCTTCAACAGATACCTTCATTCCCTGAAAGACTGGAAATACTAGCTGCTTACAATCATTCATTCAAAATCTCTCTAAAACAGTTATGATATACTTACTTTGACTAAGCCAAAGTTTTCTATTATTCCTATCCCTGATTATCTCCATCCCCAAAATATACCTTGCTGCACCAAGATCTTTCATTTCGAACTTAGCAGACAACTGAGACTTAAGATCATAAATCATTAGCTTACTATTTCCTATGAACAATATATCATTAACATAGAGAGCAATAATAAGAACTCAATCATTTTCAGCTTTATAGTAGACACAATGATCAGATTTTGATCTCAAAAATCCTAAAGACAATACAAAAGTATCAAATTTCTGGTACCACATTCTAGGTTACTACTTTAACCCATACAAAGATTTCTTTAACTTGCATACCAGTTTTTCTTTACCTTTTTCAACAAAGTGCTTAGGCTGGGACATACAGATTTCTTCTTCAAGATCACCATGAAGAAATGTTGTCTTCACATCTATTTGTTTGACCTCTAAGTCATACGCTGCTGCAAGTGACAAAAGAAATTTGATAGATGTCAACTTTGCTATAGGAGAAAATATTTCCCCATAGTCAATTCCCTCTACCTAGGAATAACCCTTTACAACCAATCTCGCCTTGTACTTTTCTACACTACCATCTAGACCTATCTTCTTCTTAAATACTCATTTGCAGCCCACAACTTTTCTACCTTTAGGAAAGGGCACTAGACTCCAGGTATCATTCTTTTCTAATGATGCCATCTCTTCATTCATGGCTTCCAACCAAGAGTCTGAATCAGACATTTTAATTGCCTCTTTTACAGTCCTAGGCTCATCAGTGCTAGAAATCAAAGCGTAGGCACAAGTAGAATCAATCAATGAGAACCCATACCTATCAGGTTATTTTCTTTCACTAGTTGACTTCCTCACTGGCTGAGGCTGAGGTTGTTCTTCTTCTTCTGAACTTTCAAAACTGCTTGATCTCTCCTTAGTTTTAGGTATATTTTGAATTTTCAATTCCTCTTTCTCTGGTGTTGGAGGAATTAGAACTACATCCTTTTTATTTTCAGACTTTGTCTCTGACTGTAGATCCAAGGTAGAAGGTTTTAGCTCATGAAAGATTACACTTCTGCTATATACAACCTTCTCCGTATCAGGATTCCAAAGCTTGTATCCTTTTATGCCAACACTATAGCCAATAAAAATACATTTGACAGCCTTGTTCTCCAATTTAGATCTTTTCACATCCAACACATATGCATATGCCTCAGCCAAAAACAAGAATATGTCTTAGAGAGAGCTTCTTACCAAACCATGCTTCCAAAGGTGTTTTCTCAACAAGAGTAGAGTTTGGAGAATGATTTATTAGGTAACATGCAGTAGATACAACCTTAGCCTAGAACTTCTCCTCCAAGCCAGCACTACTGAGCATACTTCGTGATCTCTCCATCACTGTCCTATTGAACCTTTCTACAACTCCATTCTGTTGTGGAGTATAAGGTGTAGTCTTATGTCTTTTAATCCCATGGTCTTTACAGTATCTTTCAAATTCATCAAAACAAAATTCACCGCCATTATCAGTCCTTAAGCATTTTATTTTTCTACTAGTCTAATTTTCTACAAGGTTTTTAAATTCCATAAACTGACTGAACACTTCTAATTTACTTTTCAGAAAATATACAAATGCTCTTCTTGAATAATCATCAATAAATGACACACAGTATCTTGATTTAGACAAAGAAGGAACATTCACTGGACCAAATACATCAGAATGAATATAATCTAGCAAACTAGAAGATTTGTGAGGACTAGAATAAAAAGAAACATGGTGTTGTTTTCCATATATACAATGCTCATAGAATTCAAATTCAAGATTACAATCTTCAAGCCCCTCAACCAGGTTTTTATTTTTCAAGGTTTTTAAACCTTTTTCTCCTATGTGGCCTAGTCTATGATGCCAGAGCATAGTCTTCTCTACTGGAATTTTTACTTCCATAGAGTTTACATAAGTAGGGATATTTCCCTCTTTACCTCCATGAGTAGCTTTCTGTGACTTTACAAAGACACTGTTACATTGAATAGCCTATGCATCTAGCTTGTACAAGGTACCAATTCAAGCACCTCTAGCCAGCACCATTCAACCTCTAGTCATCTTGCAGCCATTTCCAGAGAACATGACTTGTACTCCAATATCATTCAACTTACTGATAGAAAGAAAATTTTAAGCCAGACCTGGTATGTGCATAACATCCCTGATCCCCTTTACTCTGCCATCAGGGAATTGGATTCTGACTCTTCCATGGCCAACAATTTCCAAAGTTGAATCACTTTCCAAGTACACCTTTCCACCATTGTATTCTTCATACTTCGTGAACCAATCTCTATGAGATTTCATGTGACAAGATGCTCCAGAATCAATCAACTAGACATCATCTGATGCCTATGTAGCCAAGGAAGCAATGAAGGTGTCTAAATCACCCTGAGAAGACTCATTGTCAGAATTCTTCTTCTTCTTCTTCTTCTTCTTTTTCTCCTCTTTGCAATCCTTTTAGACATGACCAGGTTGCCCACAATTTGAACATTTCACCTTGGACTTCTTGCCAGGAGACTTTGATCTCCCCTCTGATTTCAATTTTGATTTCTTGTCCTTCTTCTTGCCTTTCTCTTTTGATCTTCCTCTCACAACAAGTGCTTCCTTCGCCATCACAGAAGATTTCCTTCTCATTTCTTTTGATAGCGAAGAACCAACAACATCTTCCATCTTGACCTTCGATGTTGTACTCCCAATAGCCATCACCAGATGATCCCAAGAGTCTCATAAAGAACACAATAGAAGCATACAATGATCCTCTTCTTCAATTTTTACACCAACAGATGTTAATTGAGCAATCAACATATTAAATGCACTCAAATGATCAGCTACAAACCCTCCTTCCTGCATTCTCAAAGAGTACAACTTCTTCCTCAAGAACAACTTGTTCACCAAGGACTTCCCTTGATAAATAGACGCTAGTCTTTCCCACAAAGAGGTTGCAGTCTTTTGTTCATGCACATTCAAAAGAACAGAGTCTGCTAGATAGAGCCTTATCAACCCTTTTGATTTTCTGTCTTCCAGGTCCCAATTCTCTTGCTTCATGGTTTGAGGTTTCATTCCAGGCACTACAAGCCACAGATCATGATCAACTAGAAGATCTTCCATTTTGAGTTTCCACAACTCAAAATTGCTACCATTGAATTTCTTTATCTCCATCTTCCCGGATGTGCTAGCCATCTCAATCTATAATTAGAACTAACAAACTTCTACAAGACTCCCACTGAACAAAATTGACTCAAAAAACCCAACATACCGACAAGGATAACACAACTAGTCAGGCTCTAATACCACTTGTAAGGAAAGCCAAGGTGCGGAAACAACTCTCCTAACATCAAAACCTCAGGTAAGAATGCAAATACTCTTTAAAATTTACAATTATAGTCCAATTAAGATGCACTTGAAATAGATAACAGAAACATAGAAATAGAAAAACAAAGATGAACACCAGATTTACATGGGAAAACCCTAATGGGAGAAAAACCAACCACACCAAGAGAAATCACTTTGTATTACAGTAACACATAATTACATATAGAGTTCTGACTCATCTCTTTGATGCCAGATTACAACAGCTTTCACAATGATCAATCTTGTATAGGAACCTTCAAGTTACAATCTCTACATAATAGAATTCACTCTGATACAATTCAAACTATTCACACAACTGTTGATTGAACCAACCAAATCACTGTAGAGATTACAAACTTTATTCATGTTGTTCTTGGCTGTCGAGCTTCCTCATAGAACTGCCACAATGAACTGTCTTCCAACGATTCCAATTCGGCTCCTATGATTGGCCGAATACTAGCCACATAGATGGTCATTGCTCGGTCAAAAGAATTCAAAATTTGTTGGCATCTCGGTGAGACACTTACAGTGTCTCCCCGATGCCACAAAGTCTTCATATCGACATTGGAAAGAGAAGTTTCCATTGGAAAGAGGTGCCACCGAGCTTACAACTTGTATCGACTTCAATTTTCCTTTTGGCAAGACTACCACTCTTGCCAAGACATCCCAACGAGACTTCTTGTGTTACACCAAGTTTAGGAGACTATCACTAAGACTTCCTTATGTCGCCAGGACCTCATACCGACGTTCTCCACATGTACTTCGCATCCCTCCTTATTCCATTGTCAATTACTGGTTCCCTGCGATTCAAGATTCTATGATCATATGGTTTCGAGCCTATAGTCAGCAATGGTTTGTTCCCACCTACCAGTAGTTAGTAAGCAGCAGTAGATCATGCCTTGTAGGCAATGTTTTTCACCCCTTCCTCTAACCTTGGGAAAGTGACAATGGAGAAGTGGACCAGAAGGAGCCAATCGGAGAAGCTATCCGTCCAATCCACTTGTCAAAAATATGTATATGATCGAACTTGGGGCAGGCTATGCAATTCCTAGCCTCAAGTGCAGATCCCATGTACAAATATCAATATGGGAACCACACGCCCCGCTGCTTTCATTCTGCATTGATCGATTGAACTCCCTACTAATCTATAGGGCTCCGTTTCATTGTCAACTTTTAGAACAATAAAGATTCGATTCAGATTACCAACTATACAATCGGTGCTTAGACCCCTCCATCCCATAGGCATAGAAATGGTTTTTCAATCTGAATTCATTGCCCCAAGCCCCATCGTCATTCACCTACGGATCACCCCTGCTATAGGAACTCTTGTATAACTCCTTCCATCTCTACCCAACCATTCTTTCTCGTTGGCTAGCTACTCAAACCATTTTGCTTTGAAACCGGTTAGAGCCTATCCGGGGGGTGGGAGGAAGATAAAGCAGTAATGGGGGCCTATCTACCCAGCACTATAGCTATAAAGGGGCCTAGGTGGGTGGGAACAACTAGAATTCCCCCCCCTCGGAACTACTTTTCTCCCTACTTTCTCTCCCATAGCGACCCCACCATCCAGCCCTGCTTTGGGACTATTTCTTATTTCTATAGATAGGCTCTTATCTCTATAGCTTCATCTGCTCCTAAGACTAACCTGGAATTGCCGCCCCTACTATTTTAAGGGCCTCCCACCTACCCCTGAGAATGAATCCCCCACCCCTATAGAATAGTATTCCATGCCCTACCTCTGGCAATTAATTGGGCCAACTATAATAATAGATGCAGAGGGGCTTCCAAAAGAATGAGCGGCTACTAAGGGATTCTCTCCTTCGCCGGGGGGGAACCGGGAAGGAATAGTTGGAAGGATTAGATAGGAGTGGAAGGAAGTAGATAAGGGTGGGACCTCCTATTTCTGAGGCTCGAATACCATCCTCTGGGAAGGGAATAGTGAGGGGGGTTATAACGCTGCTACTTCTGGGTGGGGGGAATTATAGGCCCCTAGGTCAAGCACATTTCAGTTGGTTCACGACTCTCCCCCAGGTTCCAAACCACTACCTATCTCTGCCTATAGATAGTAGGGGCGGTAGGGGTGGGTGGGTGTGGGTCTGTCGTCCTCCTCATCATAGTCCTCTTGGAATCAATAGCATTTTGTCAGAACACGTCCTGTCTCTTCACTCTAGTAGTCCTATGCATAGTCAGTACTGTAGGGGAAGCAAAAATTCTGGTAAGCACTTCACTCTCAGCTAGAAAGTTGCATTTTTTCAGAGATTGAAATGGAAGAAAATGTGGAAAATCCTAAGGAAAAAAAACAAAAAATTGAAAAGAGAAACTTAAACCAAGATTTAATAGATTAGTGTCCTAGGTCAGGGCCAAGGCTTAAGAGAAGTGTTAAAATAAGTAAGTTATTAGACAAACATAGGTTTCTAGGGGACGTTTAGATGCCACACCGAGGTTATGAGCTTTTTATGTATTACTATAGAAATCAATTCAGATTTCAACCAGTTTGTAACTTGTGGAGACTAAATTTAGGAAGACTTGTGGTGCCAAATGTGTTCATCAATGTAGAATTAATGAAAGCACTGACCAATCGATATAACACCAAGAAGAGAACTATCTAGTCACCAAAAGGGGCCGATATGCTTGTTATCTCCCAAGACCTAATTTATAATGTATTTCAATTGGAAGGTCCCATGAACTTTCTATTCACCATTAGAGACTTGTTGACAAAATATCATTGCATGGATGCTAGTTACAAGAGATGGACGCTAACTATGCACAGACATAAGAATGAGCAAGGTCAACTTAGGAAATTTTTGAGCAATGAAAACCCTACTTTCCATACAAATTTGTTTGAAGAGTATTACCAATATATCTATTACTTAGATGCTCAAGTCTTGGAAAATTAGGTTCCACCACTTATGTCTATTGCATTGATCATTGTACCAGTTGACATACAAAGCAAAGATGTTAGATCAGTTGACTATGCAAACTATTTTGTGAATTCCCTAAATCAAGGGCTTGAAAGGATAAAAGACAATAGTGATTGCATAAATTTCAAAAACTATTCCTTGTTAATGAATTTACTTTTATATGAGGGACATGTTAGAAATGTATGGAGTAAAGAACTAAGGATTAGAGATACAAATGAAAATGGAAACTCCAGGCCTATACAAATGTGGACATCACTATGGGATAGTCAATGTGATAGGTCTCATTACATATACTTTGAAGAATTTTTTGTTAAACCACTAATGAAGCTACTTGTATACTCATATGATCACAATTTATTCCCTGAGGTGCAAATATTTTTCAGACCAAAGGAGAATGACCCAAAAAGCAAGGTAAATCACAATTGGGGGGATTGGTATGCTTTCTCTGACTGCACAATAATAAGGGTTTATAGATTTGAATGGGTTCCACATTTGCTACCCTGAATGGTTCCTAATAGAGTTTCTTATTTGGATATTATATGGAAATTAGAAAAGTATGATGCTAAGCAACTCAAAAGTCATAATAAGCAATCACTCATGCCTAGGACCCTTTGTTTTGGAGATTTCACAGTATGTTCCATTAAAGAATATGAAGAAATTGATGCTAAATTATCCCATTACAACCTTGCCCTTGGGTATGAAAGGGAGAAATTTTATGCAAAGGGATTTATTCATCAAGAAAGATTAACTCAAAATTTTTCAGAGTATAAGCATTGGTTTCACTTGATGATGTGATCAAGAACTAAGATGAAGCTTCCACTAGTGAGGGAATGGATTCATATAATAAATTTTTGATTGCAAAGGAATGGAAGAGAAAGAATGTCCCATCTTATAGAGAAGCATTTGTTGATATACATGATCCCTTGGCCAGGATTGAGCAGCTTATTGCTCATATGAATGAAATAGTGAAAGATGTGCCCTCATATGTTTTTAGTACATCTCATATGAATTACACAGGACTACATGTTGAGGATGTGGAGCCTTTAGATCACATACCCTCACAACCCACTCTTGATGTGTGTTTTTCCATAGAGAAGCATTTGTTGATATACATGATCCCTTGGCCAGGATTGAGCAGCTTATTGCTCATATGAATGAAATAGTGAAAGATGTGCCCTCATATGTTTTTAGTACATCTCATATGAATTACACAGGACTACATGTTGAGGATGTGGAGCCTTTAGATCACATACCCTCACAACCCACTCTTGATGTGTATTTTTCCATTGACAATAGTGAAGAGGAGGAAAGCAATGAAGAAGGTGATGAAGAGAGTAATGGAGAGGAGCAACTAGTGTAACAAATAAAGGCCCCTATGATTACACAATATGAGGCCCATCAAAAACTTCTAAAATTTAAAATATCAGATGAGTTGTCTAATGACATTAGGGTTAAGGTTGGTCATGAATTCATTTCTGATAATGATTTTTTTAAAACTCCTAAGTTGAAATCATATGTCTATGAGTATAAGGGGAAGAAAATGAGACAAAAGGAGCAAAACATTACTCTTGAAAAGGAATTTTCTGCTTTATAGGAATTGAAAAGGGAGGTTGACAAGGAAATGCAATCCATCATCCATGAAAGAGGTAGAGAATTACTTCAAGAGAATGGGGTATTACTCCTATGAGGATGGGACATGACATCTGTAATTGTGTTTGATAGTTTCATAAAAATAGGGGATACAACAATGAACTTTATTGAGGAGGCTAGTGACAAGATATATTCAAGGTCTGGATATAATCTAGATGAGGCTAACTTGCTTATTTGGTCACTATACCCTTATGAGAATAGGCCAGTAGTGATTGACAATCCAAATCAAGTATTTGGAAACCTCTTGGTCTAAAGAGTTGGGGACACTAATCCCTTAGAAACTACATAACTAAATGTCAATGTGGAAAAATTCACTAAAACACAAATTGAAAAATTAGTCAAAGAAAATGAAAATTTGAAAAAGTAGTTATCACATCGAATGGAGAATTCATCTTCATCTTTTGCTCCAGAATTGTACGACACATGGCTCGAAAAAGATAAGAAAGTGTTAGATGCATTAGCTAATTAATCTTATTGGAAAAAATCCCATTTAAAGACTCAAGAAAAGTGTAAGGTACTGGAAAAGGAAATGAAATCCATCAAGTACAGTATTGTGTCCAAAATAATCAAGGAAAGATTTAATAAGATGATGAAGAAATTTGATCATTATCAAAGAGTTTTCAATCAAGTATAGTTAGCAACATAATAGAATATCTTATTGCAAAGGAGGATGATTGATATGAATGAACTTATGGATAATTTTTTTTTGAAGGAGCAGTTATTGTAGAGATATAATAGTTTGGTGGAGTCTCATAACTAATATCATAATAGACTCAAAGAGGACCTCAGTTGTTTTAATTTGGTTACTACACTCCATGATGAAATAGGGAATCTTTGAGAAAGGGATGATTGGAAAGAAAATTTTACAGAGTTTATAACAATTGTACTATAGAAAATCAATGATGAGGATAAGGTCTTACAGAATACTCATAAACAAATTCAAAAATTCATGCACATAGAGTATGATATGAAGGAGGCCATATCCAATGCCAACACTCATGCAAAACATGGATATATTGATCACCTCTTAGCTTTCAATCTGTTTATCAATAGGGTAGTGGATAATCTGGGCACAACTGAGCAAATAGTTTGAATAGGTCAATGGTAATGATGTGGACCCTATTATACAATAAAACCTTTGAACAGGTATTAGATGACCATAGGATTTTACTCAGAGATTAATGGATTGGTGCACATTTTTTATGATTGTGTTAGTTTCTTAAATTAACTTCAATTTCAAAATCATGTTTTGTTATCAAGGGTCATGTCTTTTGGTCTGAAGCTTGTTGCCTCTCGTATATATCAGAGAGACTAAGACAAAAAGAAGGATAGGATAAGATAATAGGTGAATAGGGATAGATAGATGGTAGAAAGATTCCACAATGTTTACATTTTAAAAGAGTATGTTACAAGTATAAATTTGAGGAAATCAATGAAAGATCTATGATTTTGTGGCTTCATATTGGTATCAATTGTTTGCTGAAAATACAAAATTGTTTGGTTGTCTCCAATATAATATTTTGCTATTATTTAAATTTATATATCAAGTATGTATTCAATTTATCAAGGAACTTTTGTTGTTCTTGTGTGATGTGATTAACTGGTTTCTCCAAAAGAATTAAAATCCTTCTAGTCAATCACAGTAATCTGGAAGTGTTTTTTGGATCAGCAAGAAGAACCATATAATTAGGATTTCCATTTTGTCTCCAATTTGATATAATGTGTTGTTCTTGTGTGATTTATTTAATTGGCTCTTTCAAGTAAAGATTAAAATCCTTTTGATAAATTATAAGTAATCTTATTTTATTAGTTGGATCCATAAGTAAAGTTTTTCAATTACTTTCCTACACGTTTATACAAGATATAAACTAACATAAGTGTTCCAAACAATTTGAATTACAACAAACACAAGTCATACATCCTAGATCTTCATTTGAATCCATTTACCGAAGAAGGCACTAGTCTTATCCATTTCATCATTTAGTTTTATCAATTTTTTTTTTCAAAACCTTACATCTATTAATTGAACATATTAATAAACTTCACCTTGATATTGTTTATACAATTTATACCAAATTAGGTTTGCATCTCTCCACTCTTGATTTCCATTGTGGATAGATTACTCAAATAGGAAACACATAGTTTAAGTCTACTTCATTTGAATAGGTACACCCACCTAGGTCTAGCAGAGCCTAAAGAGAAGAAGGTTCAAGTACACCATTTGGCCTAGTTTGTTAGGCTAAAATGTACCAATAGCTTGGCAACCTCTTGTGGTTTTTCAACCAACATTTTTGAGAACTAACAAATTGGTGACTCTACTAGGGAGCTAGTTCTAAACCCAAGCCTTCCTTCATAGGGTCACTCCAAAGTTAAAAGAATCTGCTAGGACCAAACTCAATCATTTTATTGCTTTTAGAAAGTAGGTGGTGACTCTAGGGAAGCTTTATGAAAAATAAAGTAAGCATCAGATCAAAAAGGATAGACGACAGACATTAGAGATACTTTATATCTTCTAATATGAAAAAAAGATGATCTTTACACAAGGATAGTCCCAAGAAGAACAATGGGAGATGGATTGAAAAACATGGATCTCCTCCCACAAAAATAAACACAAACAAGAACAAGTCTAAGGTGACATCTAGCCAAGCAGACGTCATAAATGAAGGAAATTCATTAGAACAAGCCTTTAATGAACACAATAGCTTTACCCCATTGTATGGGTTAGAAGATCACAAAATTGATCCATGTGGAGATCCCCACACTCCATTTGAGCAAGAAAACAATGATCATCCCATTTATCATTTTGAAATGGACCAAGAAAAGATGTAGTAGTTTCATGCTCAGAGACATGAAGAGTGGAGACAGAGGCATGACAAGTATGACTATGAAATGGCTCATAGACAAGAAAAAGGAAACCAATGTGGTCTTATGGATAAATCAACTCCGGTTGAAGATTTTCAGCACATGACTAATCAATAATTAGAGATACAAATTCAATGGAATGAAAAAGAGATTGAAAGAAGATAGTGGTTGATAAAAATAAATATGGAGTTGACTCAACAATTGTCTCAACTGAATGTTAATACATCAAAACCACCAAAGTATTTCACTCCAAATAAGCAGGGTGGTAATATTAATCCACAAGGGACATCTCAAAACATAAGAGAATCACAAAATGTAAAACCAAAGACAACATTATCAGCCTAATATGCCATCTCAGGGATCCCAACATGCAAATGCTACCAATAATCCCTAACACAATCCACCTCCAGGTTAGCAATATCCCCCATGATATCAAAAACATATGCCCCATCAAAATATATACCCCCAACAACACATTCAACTAAATGCTTATTATCAGCCTCAATATGGGTATCAGTACTGCCCTAATCCGCCACCCTTGAACTTGCCTCCACAAGATCCTACAAACCCATGTAGACAATTTGATCTAACAAGGTATCAATTGTACTCATACCCAATGGATAGTAATTGGAGAAATATGATTCCCAAGTTCACCAGGAATAATGTGATATTAGTAGAAGAACATATCATAAATTTTAATGCCTTTATTCAAGATACTGGTATGGATTATGAGGATGTGAATATGAGATTATTCATGATGTCTCTAACAGAAGAGGCAAGGGATAGGTTCAATAGCCTATCTAATGGTTCAATTAATTTTATATCATACTTCCAAGATCAATTTTTGGAGAAATATGGGAATCAGTGTGCACCTAAGTTTTCTTTGCATGAATTGATTATCTAGAAACATCTGAATGAGTTAGTTTATGACTTCAACTAGAGGCTCTCTAAATTGTACAATAAGATACCACCTGGATCCAAATTGACTAACCCTACAACATTAAGAATTTACCTAAAATCCTTTGATCTAAAGACATGATAAGAGCTTAGAAATAGGTGCCCTAGAAATCTAGTTGAAGCAAAAAAAACAACATTGACTATTGAAAACAATAGAAAGGTTGTTGGGATGATTGGTAAAAGAGATAATCTCTGGGTTCCTCAAAATTTTAACAACCCTTAGAATAGGCAAGAGAATTCTTATAGAAATGAAAGACCAGGGTTGCATGATATGCCATAGAAAAAAAACTAGAAGGATGGAAAGCCCATAATTGATAGGCCTAAGAATAAGGAGACTCATGATCCCTTAAATAATAAGGAAGCATACATGGTTAACAATAATCCTTGGTGTCAAGTTTGCAAACTTCCACATTCCCCTAATCACTGTGTTGTAGCTCAATCAATCTAAGAGGAAGAAATACCAATGGACAATGATGAAGAAGATCATACGATATATTTGACCTCCCACACCATCCATCCCATCAAGCAGGGATATTCATCTTAGAAGAAGGATATGAGTATGATGTTGATAACCAAGGATACAATGTTCATATGGAAGAGCAACAAGTATTTTCTGATTATGATGAAAGTAATGATGAATCATATTCTCCTTGTACACCACCTCAGTCAAGTAAATATAGAATAAGGAGACCTACTGAGGAAGATATAAAAGAATTAACTATTGTTGTTGTAGAACAAGCAAAAAAGTAACTATAGGCTTAGGAACAGAACAATAAACACTAATGGTGGTGCTCCAAGAGGATTGTTTGTGAAAGAAGAAAAGAAACACAAGAGAAATCAAAAGGGATGGAAAGTAAGGAATTAAATTAGAGTGAACAAAAACATGCTCACAAGAAAGAAAATAAAGAGCCACATAGAGAGAAGCAGAGGTCTGATGAAACAAACAAAAGAGAAAAGGAGAACAAAGGAGAATTACTAGAACAAAAGAAGATGACCAAAACAAAAATAACCTCTTTTATTTCACATAGGCCTTGTCCTAGGTAAATATGTATGTTCCATTATTAGAAATGATGAAAATAAACAAATATAGGGAAAATGTTATTCAGTTAATACCTAATAGAACTAGTAAAAATACAAACCCTGAGAATAAAGAGCCCACTAAGATCAGTAATAGCAGGTAGGGAGAAGTAAAGGTTCTTGAAGTCTTTCTTGGTGATGCAATAGTGAATCCTTCATAAATTGATCCTTTTTTTACTACACCACGCATAAATAATAAGTTGGTTGTAACTAAGGGTATTTTTCTTAGGGTTAGCAGATTAAAGCATTAACATAAAAACCCAAAGTAATAATGAAGTTCAAAGGAATAACATGGGAACAAAATGAAATATCTCACCAAAATGTCTTCAATATCCATGGCTGACCTCCATTACACCTTCTCAACATGCTGAAAATATGATGTTTCCCTCATATTTATGATGAGCAATCTAATGACAATGACAAGCCCTAAGCAAATGTTGAAGGATTTGAGATGACAATATGCAATACTAAGCTACAATGCAACTAGTAAGCATCTAAATTATGTCTAATTATTCCTATGAAAAAATGACAACAATGCAAGATGACAAGATTGCAAGAAAATGACAAGAGCATGAAGTCTAGATAGCATGAGATGAGCTAGCATGAGGTGACGAAATGAGACCAAAATTGCCATTTTATAGAAAAAGTAATTTTGAGTGAATGATGAAAATTAAAAGTTGAGAAATGCCCTAGAATCAATGGACAAGATTCAATTTGAAAACCCACAATTAGGGTTAGGGCAACATTAGGTCAAATTCAAAATGAATGGACAAGATTGATTTTTAGAAAATCAAATGAAGGGTTGACAATGCATGTCACAAGAGATAAGATTGGCACAGAAAAGGAGGTGGCTAGAAAATCAAATAATAAATAGAAATTATTTGATTTTTGAGGAAAAAGACTATTTTGAATTAAAAATTAACTTAATTCACAAGGTGGGACCACATGACAATAAATAATTATTTTGAATTATTTACTAAAAAGAGGGGAATGCCAAATTAAATAATTAAAGATAATGATCTAATTAGAGAAGGTGACCAATAATTAAATAAATTAAAGAATCTATTTAATTATAAGAAGACTTAAGAATTAGTGATATATTTAAATAAATAAATATAATTTATCTATTTGATAATCAGGAGGAATTATTGGACAAGGATAATTAAATAAATTAAGAAATTTATTTAAGTATAGAGAGACTTTAGACAATTAGCAATGTATTTAGATAAATAAATAAAATTTATCTATTTAAATAATTAAGAAGAATAAAAAGACATGAATTAATTAAATAATTATGAATTATTTAATTAATCATTGAAAGTGGACCAAGGACATAATTAAAATGTCTTAATTATGCTAGGAAGAAAAATGTGAAAAATAGAGCTTGCAGGCCTAGGTCATTTTTAAGTGTCTAAATTTTGCCCCTCTTTGTCATGATGCAACCTGTCGCATTATGATAAAGAAAATAAATCACAGTCATGCCCCAATGAAGGTACAAATTATCTATACCCCTTTCGAAAAAAAATCAAATTTTTTCCCAGCGACAGAAAAATTTGGAAAGTGTCTCAATAAGTATATTTGATGACTAGAAAGAGAATGACACAGACGGTTTGGGATTTCAAGGAGTTTAAAATAGCCAAAAGGACGGTCAAAGTTAGTCAAAAGAGCCTCCACTAATAAAAGGTTTGACAAATGCCATTTTGACCCTATAAATAGGTTGAAAATAGGGTAAAATTCAATTCATTTTCACTTTTCACATATGGATTTTAGGATCAGCTATCAGATCGAGAGCGACGATGACTGATGCAACTTGGACTTTAGTATGTTGCCTATATGACCATTATCTAGGAAAATAGGGGGATTTTGATGGCACTTTGTGAGATATGGCACTCAGAGACCTGCTCCTTCCACTTGCCAATGGGAGAGGTGAATGTTACGCTTGAGGACGTGTATCAAATTCTTCGTTTGTTGATGTAAGGAGAGTAGATAGTCTACAACCCACAACATAGTTACTATACTTTCATAGCGTACTATCATGATCAATGTGTAGGGTTGGGTATGAGGGTTATGAGATCTGTTGGGAGTTTATGGTGGAGCATTATGGACGATATGATGCACTCTTAGTGACATTGATCGGCAAGGTATTGATTCTAGACTGTTGAGGACATGAATTTCCCATTGGCTAGGGAGATATTCTTGTCATGAGGAGATGGGATAGGACTATTTATGCTTGGGGACCTTGCTTACTAGGTATATTATATCATCAGCTCCATGAGGTGGCCTACGGGAGAGCATAGAGCATTGGGTGTAGGATGACGCTCTTAATGGTTTGGGCATGGGAGCACATGGCTATTTTCTTTCTGCTAATCCAAATACCTCAATTGGTGGATGGCATGCCATACATCTATTACTATGTAAGCACTTTATAGCAGACTCTAGTCAGTGAGACAGGTTAGTGGTGTCATCAGATTGATACCATGATATCTTTCATTTGGAGACCATACAGAGACTGCGGGCAATGGGAGGATGAGGCTGACCATCTTAGTTTTTCTAAGTAGTTAAGATACTTGATTGGAAGGACTGTGTAGAGCCAGTTGATTATCAAGATGTACTTTCCACATAGGGTCTTACAATAGTTCGATGAGTAGCAGGGTGTTCTGATGGGTACAACTGAGTATGCCAGGTCATCCAAAGAGTCAACCTAGGGTCTACCGATATCTATGCCATTTTTTGAATAGTAAATAGATGGGCTAGTAGCACAACAGTGGGGGTGGAGTGAAGGGATTGCAAATCTAGGGACCAGAGCCAATTATGACCTATGGTGGTAGACTCATCGTCCATTCTTGTTGACAAATCTAGATGGACCAGTGCCTATTGATAGGAGATCAGCCATACCACGGGTGCCATAGGGTGTTTGAGGAGGAAACGCCAAAGAAAGGGGGAGAGGAATAGGGAGAGGGAGAGATGGAGGTAGGGGAGGAGGGAGAGATGGTGATGATGGAGATGACAGGGGAGATGGTAGGAGGAGGAGGAGAGGAGGATATGGTGGTAGGAGGAGGGTGAGATAATGAGTGACTAGAGTGGCACTGGATGCCATCCTTGAGGCATTCGAGGAGGAGGAGAGAGAGGAGGAATTGAGGTAGGAGGAGCATGTGGTTGAGGAGGAGAGACATGAGGAGGATGTGGCAGAGGAGGATGCAAGACAAGAGGTGGAGGTGGAGGATGAGATGCCGAGAGATGAGGGAGTCAGAGGAGAGGAGGACATTGGGGAGGATGATGATGGAGATGATGAAAATTACATTGATGAGGTAGAGCGATTGTTGAGGTGGAGGATGGTTGAGGGAGAGAAGATACCCTCAGGATCGCCACTACCACATGACACAATGAAAAATCAGTAGGTGGAAAATTTGCAGTGATGGTTGGATGAGAGAACACCGCAAGTCAGGGCACTGTCAGAAGAGCTATAGGTGGTTAAGGTGGAGTGGGATTAGGCAGTGGTCCACCAGGAAGAGTTAGCTAAGTGGTGCACAAAGTTTGCATGGTTGTGTATAGGACCATCGGGGGATATGGCACGAGAGTTTACTATGGTTAGCACGTGTTTGGGATGATATAGGCTATTATATGACTAGGAAGTGCCACTTGAGAGGAGAGAACCTACTTTGACATGGACACAAATGAGGACAAGTAGCAGTAGTAGGTTAGGAAGTGGTAGTGGCAGTCAAAGTAAGAGCACTATAGGGGGATCCACTTCCTCGGGGCAGTCATTAGGGCACATGTCCAACCATTCCCATAGGCATGCCTCGAGTCATAGTTCAACACATAGTTACAGGTCATCTGGATTAGAGCACAGGTCCACACACAACCAGCCTCCAGTGGTAGACCCATCAGTTATAATATCAGTGCAGCCCTTAGTATCCACTCTATCAGTGTCATGAGTATAGGCCATGGTGACAAATCCTTCAGCATCACAGGCATAGGTGACAGTTACCATGATGGCTTTCATTCCTTTGATAGAGAATTGGTCTCCCAAATCTTCTCCTCGAGGGGATGAGGAGAGTGTAGCATAGCCCTATTTATTATTATCTTATACTAGGACATTTCAAACACTTATATTATGACATTTATATTTTGACCATTGAGCCTGTGAGCTCTTATTTTTGGGATATCTTGTGACTCTATCATGTGACATGATTTTTGAGATGATATATATGATGTAGTTTTGATGCAGCCTATATGTATTACATGATGTGATTTGATTTTATGCATTATGATGTATGTTTATGTGATGACTATTATGATGATGCAATTATGATGATCATGTGATGCCTATGTCAATTATGCATTTATGATTCCTATGATGCTGATGTTATTTAAATGCCATGTCATGTATTGCTTTGTGATGATTATTTATGATGTTGATGCCATGCTGATGTGATGTTCATTTATATGAATGGATTCCATGTTTATGTTTATGTTAATGCATGACTATGTATGAATGATGCCATATGTGATACAATATATATGGTTTTTGATGATATAGATGATGTATGTATGGACCTAATGCAATGCCTATATGATTATGTATGCACTTATGCTTTTGTATGTCACAGGATATCATCATGAGCTAGACAAGATGGAATGACAAGACAAAAGGAGATGAATGTTAGCGCAAAGACCAAATCCTTCAACATATTACTATAGGACTTTAATAATTATTGCTCTTAATCATCATTGGGAAGATTATTGTAATGGCCAACAAACACCATGATATGATATAGATCAAGGTGTGCAAGGTCATACCATCACATAAGACAAGAATTCATAGACAAGGATGATCATGACTCATACTAAGAGGGCAATTGCCCCAAAATTTTTGTCATGACCAACCATAAGCATAAAAAGACAAGAAAAACAAGTCATGAAATGTTGTTGCTCCTCTAAATCCTGTTGTTAGGACATCCTCGAGGAACTAGCAACATGACTGCCAAAAGGAAAAGACAAGATCATCATCATGATATGTCACTGCTTCTCTAAATCTTGTTGTCAAGACATTACTAAGAAACTAGTACCATGACTGCCAAAAAGACAAGACAATAACCATGATATGCCGATGCTTCTCTACATCCTATTGTTAGGACATTGCTAAGAAACTAATACTATGACTACCAAAAATACAAGGCAAGAAATCATCATGATATGCCGCTGCTTCTCTAAATCCTATTGTTAGGACATTGTTGAGAAACTAGTACCATGACTGCCAAAAAGACAAGACAATCACCATGATACGTCACTGCTTCTCTAAATCCTATTGTTAGGACATCGCTGAGAAACTAGTACCATGACTACCAAAAAGATAAGGCAAGACAATCATCATGATATGTCACTGCTTCTCCAAATCCTATTGTCGAGACATCGCTGAAAAACTAGTAACATGATGAAAAAGCTAAAGACAAATGCCAAGTATTTGCCAAGTGTGTCTGAATGCCAGGTGTTTTAATGTCAAGATGTCAAGTTTGACGATGTCAAATGTCAAAGGTTTCCAAATTTGTTGAATGACGATGCCAAAGTGTCGAATGCCAAAGATGTCAATTTGTGAAATTTCAAGGATGTCATGTATGAAGATGCCAAAGTGTCGAATGTCAAAGGTGTCATGTTTGATGATGCATGAATGTCAAAGTTCAAGGACACATCCTGAATAATGTTGATCTCAAAAGGATCAATCCTCAAATTCCAAGAGGATCCATCTAAATTCCAAATGATAGTGACGGTACCTAGGAAGGAAACATCCTAAGCTACAAATGATAGAGGTTGTTCTCCAGAAGGATTCATCTAAAGAATAACTACAAGTTGACTATTTGACTAATTTTGACTGAGTTTGACTTGTTTGGTAAACAATTTTCTGAAGTTTGACTGGATTTTTGACATGGAGGTTGATTTTTGTTGACCAAAGTTTGACTGTGGTTGATTATATGTCACTCTTGACATGTTGATGTGTTTGATGAAGAATTGCTAGAGTTTGGTTGCATTGTTTTGTTTGTTTTGAGATGACTTTTTTGACTTGACGATTTTTTATGTGTGTGCCAGTGTAGTGTCATGAACCCTAATGGACTGGCCTGGTGCAGCCTTGGGGGCTTATCAATTGATGGCCTTGCCTATGTCATACATTCAAAGACCTTGTAGTTTGACACGACCAATGACTTTGTCTTGATGACCAAATATTGATCCATTATTTTATTTTGACAAACCTAAAAGGACTGACCTAATGTCTTAGGGGCTCAATCACAAGCCTTGCCTATGTAGCAAATGCGTAGAGACAACATAGTTCAGACAAATGACCAAGACTAACTAAGTTGATTGATTTGATAAGAAATGACTTGATTTTTGAGTTTTTGAGATATTTTTGGATTTTTGGATATCTTTAGGACATTTTTTAAATTTTTGGTCTTTTTCCATGACATTTTATGATGTTTTTGTCTATTCTCAAGAATTTTTATGATTTTTAGGATTTTTTCAAGATTTTTTTTATTGTCAAGACCATGTGTGATACCCACTGCAGTCACATGATGAAAGTTTTCCCCTTGTCAGGTCCAAGACTAGCCAACTAGAAAAATGCAGAAAGGACATGTGGGGGGTGATGGGTTAGTGATATGTAGGACTTGATGGCAATTATTATCAATCATGGGAGAAAATGACAGGGTTTTGGTGATGGATGTCAAGGTGGTGTCAGAAAGCTAGCCGGTTTATTATGGATTAAGGCAAATAGAGTGACAGTAGATGGCAAATCAATGACTGACTATGCATGGAGCCTATTTTGTAGGCTTTCACCATGGTACTTATCCAAAGCACCTATTTACCAGGTTTTCACTATTGGACAAATTATTTCTCTTTACTATTTTTTTTTCTTTTGTCACTTTTTTAATTTTTTTTGGTGTTACCAAGATGCTTGTTCACCACCACTTCCCCTATTTATATCCAAGTCTGCTATCTATTCTTCACTTCTCTCTATCTGCTAATCATCCTGATGATGGATCATGGAGTATGATGCGAAACGTTGATGAAAAAAAACAACACACAGTTTTATCCAGAAATCCTGACTACTTAAGATGCTTGTTTGCTAGGTTTTCATTAGGGTGATGATTTTTTCAATGTTTTTCAATATTTTTGAATTTTTAAGGTTTTCAACTTGACTTTTTGATGCTATGCATAGAACTTGTGAAGATGTAGACTTTTGATGGGATCTGTCAATTGTTCACCATCTAGAATAGCAAGATGATATGATCTAGAACTCAAAGAGGATATAACGACATAAGGACCTAGCCAATTTGGTTTGAACTTGCCAATTTTTTCTCTATCAACTTGATTTTCAGGATTCTACATGAGGACTAAATCACCAATGTCAAACTTCCTTACCATGACTTTCTTGTTATAACTACGACAGAGCTGATTCTGATACACCTGTAGATGGTTTAGGGAACTATGTCTTCTTTCCTCTAGCATCTCCAGCTCATGTAGTCATGATTGTTTGTACTCTTCATCATCTACCAGACCCTTCAGGGAGACTTGTAAGGATGGAATTTGAACCTCGATGGGTAATATGGCTTCAGCCCCAAAGACCAGGGTGAGTGGAGTGGCTCTTGTAGGCATGCGTATGCTAATGCAGTAAGCCCACAGAATAGGGTTAAGTTGGATATTCCAGTCATGGCCAATGTCATTGATAGTATTTTTGAAAATTTTAAGGATGGTTTTGTTGGATGCCTCAGCTTGACCATTTTCTTGGGGGTAATATGGCATGGAAAAATAATGTTGAATATGGAGTCGCTCACATAATTCATGAATGTCTTGATTTTTGAACAGACGCCCATTGTCTGTGATGATGGACTACGAGATACAATACTAGAAAATGATGTAGTTAAGAATGAATTTAGAATATTTTTTTTTGGTTATGTATGTAAGGGGGATTGCTTCAATCAACTTAGTAAAGTACTCAGTGGCAGTGATAATGAATTTGTGGCCATTGGAGGAGGTAGGGTAGATTTTTCCCATCATATTGAGTCCCCACTATGTGAAGGCCCATGGAGATGTAATCGGTTGGAGTTCTTGTGTTGGAGCATGAATTAAATCACTATGTATCTAACATTGAGGGCAAGTCCTGAAAAGCTCAAGTGTATCTTTTTCAATGGTTAGCCAATAATACCCAAGTCTCATTATCTTTTTGGCTAGAGTAGGACCACTTGAATGAGACCCACATATACCCTCATGTACTTTGCATAAGGTTGTGTATGCTTCGTTGGTGTTGAGACATTGAAGGAGGGCATTTTCAAAGCTACAATATTAAAGGGTGTCATTGACAATGGTGTATCAGGCAGCTTTTTGGATAAAGGAATTTTGCTAGTTGTTGAATAGATTGTGGGGAAGTGCTTGGGACTTGAGATAGTCATAAATGTCTTGATACCAAGGAGAATTGGGACCAAAACTCTCGCAGACCATCTCCAATTTTGGGATCTCATATGCAAGGACCAACAACTGTTCTACCAAAAAGTGAAATTGTGGCACATTACTTGGGATGTCTAGAAGAGAGCCAATTGTAGCCATTTCATCTAATACCTTGTTTTGTGCTATCAAAACTTGTTCAAAAGAAAACATGTGAAAATATGTCTGGAATCTTTCAACAATTCTTTTGTAAGGCATCAATTTCTCATCCTTGATGTCATATTCATCATTAACTTGGTTGATGACCAGTTGGGAATCTCCATAAACACGAAGAGTTCTAATTTTCTATTTTATGGCCATTCTGAGCCCTGTCACAAGTGCCTCATATTTTTCCACATTATTTGTGCATGGGAAAGGTATTTGGGGGTGGAGTCTCCCTGTTGTGTAATAAACAATATTCTTGCCCTTGAGCCATGACTGGTATGAGACCCATCAAACAATAGCCTCCAAGGTGACTTAGGTTTTGTATGAAATATGGATTTGTCTAGAAATTCTGCCACTAATGGATGATCACTTTGTACATGTGCATATACCAGTTGGTCTACTATCACTTTTCCTTTTATGGCTTTTCTTTCCACATATTGAATGTAATACTTGATCAAGATGATGACCCATTTTGCTAGATGTCCTGTGAGTGTTGCGTGACTCAAAAGATATTTTAGGGGGTCAATCTTTGCTACCAACTGTGTCATGTGATTCAACATATAGTGTCTTAGCTTTTGAGCAACAAATAAAACTACTAGACATGCTCATTCAATGGATGTATAATTTAACTCATACCCAACTAGTGTTTGACTAATGTAGTATATGGCCCTTTCATTTCCTTTGTGGTCATTATGTGCTAGTAATGTCACCAATGCTGAAGTTGTTGCAAAAATGTATAAGATTAAATATTTCTCCTTGATAAGTGGCATTAAAATAGGTGGTGACTAGAAATAATATTTAATTAGTTGAAAAGCTTCTTGAAATTTATCTTTCCACACAAAGGGGATACCCTTGTGCAGAAGATAATAAAATGGTTGACACTTTTTAGTCAATTGTGTTATGAAGCATCAGATGGATTGTAACCTTCCTTGTAATGTCCTAAGTTCACATATTCCTTTTGGAGGAGGCATGTCTAATATTGATTTCACTTTGTTTGGATCGACCTCAATGCCTCTATGAGAAACTATGTATCCCAAAAAATTTCCTGACATGACACCAAAGACACATTTCTTCAGATTCAAGTGGACTTTGTATTCTTCTAGTCTCTTGAATATTTTTTCAAACACATTCAAATGATCTTTTCTTGTCACAGATTTGGCCAAAAGGTCATCCATGTAATCCTCCATCGTCTTGTGCATCATTTCAGGAAATATCATTGTCATAGCTTTCTGATACGTGGTGCCTGCATTCTTAAGACCAAAGACATGACATTCCAGTAGTATGTACCCCATGGACAAGTGAATGATGTCTTATTTTGATCTTTGGGGGCAATACAAATTTGATAATAACCTGAGAAACTATCCAAGAGGGACAACATCTCATATCCTACCGTGAGGTCAACTATGATATCTATGTTTGGCAACAAAAATTCATGTTTTTGGCATGCTTTGTTTAACTCTCTAAAATTTGTGCAAACACATATCTGAGCATTTTGCTTTTTGACTGGTACACGATTGGATATCCTTTCAGCATAGTTAATAGATTGTGTGAATCCTGCATGTAGCAATTTATTGAGTTTAGCTTTGACTAACAGGACGATTTGAGGATGCATTTTACGTAGATTATGTTTTACTAGATTAGTGTCCAGCAGTAGTGGAAAATGGTGCAAAACTAGTTTTGGATCCAACCTAGGCATATCAACATATGACCATGCAAAATTAATCTTTTTCTCTACAAAGAACTTATGTAACTCAAGATTCTCTTCTTTCATCAGGGATGCCACAAAGAGGACAATTTTGGGCTCTTCTACTGTTGATATGTTGACTTATATAGTATCCTCTATGAGCATTGCTAATTTCTCTTAGGTCTTGGGAAGAAAATCTAGTCCTCCATCTTTGGGCACCTCAGAGAGGTTTTCACCCACAGATACGTCCTTTATTTTTAATTTTTTGTTGTCAAAAGGTGCCTTTCAGTTTTCACCTAAAGGCATTTCATTTTTTGCTTTATTTTTACTTTTCATCTTGTGACTAGAGGACGGAGTAGTCTCCTTGAAGTAAGTTGCACAATCTAGGTCAATAGAAAATCTAGTGTTGTGATCACTACTTGGTATTCCCTCACATAGTCCCATAAATTATGCAATGGCCTCATCATTTTGAAATACATCCAAGACTGGTAGGCCTTGTTGGTCCCAATTGATTAGTTGAGGGTAGACTAATGAAATACCATCATTAGTATTGGTAAATTGTGGGGAGGACACAAAAATCATGTAGAGAGATTCAAAGACATTGAAAATTAAATTGTCATCATCCAATTCCCAATTGGATTCTATCCAATATTCTCCTTCACTAAACTCATACTCATTGTCAAAGTAAGGGACAAAGGGACTATCATTATGGTCAATAGTGTGATGTGGCAACTCAGATGAGTCCTAATGATGGTCATTAAGTTAAGGTGGTTGGGAAGATAGGTCGGGTGTATGGCTAATAGGACTGGAGGATGATTTAGGTTTTTCATTGTTCCTAGGCTCAAAGGCTCTATCCCAACTTTCTTGTTTCATTGGGATCTTCAAATTGTCAGTTGTATCAATTTTAAATTTTTTCCAAAATATTTGTTTAGAGGTAAGTTCTCTAGGTTCAAGGAACAAGTCATCAAGGGAATAGTCACCTAGGGATCATTGGGAGCTATGTTCCCACTCATGGGAGTCTATTTCAATAGGGGATTCCAGAATAGTTTCAAAACTTTTTGAAGCATTCACATGCTCACTTGAAAGTCCATTGGTACACCGATCATCATTTTTGGGTAGACCATACCCTAACCCAACATATTTTGGTCTTTTGGAAGGTTCTATGGGTTCTCTTTGTCCCATTTTATTTCTGCCAAGGCCGCTAGTTCCATCACAACCTTTAGCCTTAATTATGCCATGTCCTTTGTCATATTTCTTAATTGGTAATGGGGTAAGTCTCCCATTTCTTTATAAAGCCATCATGTAATATCAACAATCTCCTCGTTGCTCATGTCTCCCCATTTTAGGAAAATTATTTTTGGCAGAACTTGGAAAATTTCCTTAGGTTTCATTCTGAAACATGGCCGACCATAGAACTTCAGAGACTTGGGTATTGTTTTGATGTTGCATTCTGTATTTAGTTTGAATTCTCGATACTCGAGGTCCTAGATCTTGGAAGTGGACTTAGCCTTTGTAAGTGAGGAAGATGATGTTGTGGTGGAAGATGTGGATGGAGTAGATGTGGATGATAATTTGAGTATGGATGGGTCAATGAATTTGGAAGAAGAAGAGCTAGGAGATTCTAGGTTGATGGGGACTTGATTTTCAAAAATACCCCTTAGGTTGTTACAATATTGAAAAGGGTTGAGATCTCCATATATGGTGATTTTTGTGCCTTCAAAGGGAAAATTTAGGCATTGGTGTTATGTCGATGGAACAACTTTGAGGGCATGAATCTAAGGTTGGCCAAGAAAGATGTTATAGGGTAACTCAAGTTACGGGACTTGGCAAGTTGTGTCCACAATGATTGGTCCAATTCTTATGGGGAGAGTAATCACACCATGAGAGGAACGTTCATCATCATATGCCTTTATGACTATGCTCTTTGTTTCATCTACACAAGCATTAGAAAATCCTAGAGCCTTAACTAGTTATAAGGAGCATATATTCAATCCTATTCCACGATCTACTAAAACTCGTCTGACCTTATGCTTAGGGATGAAAACCTCAATGTGTAATGCGTTGTTATGGTTGGAATTTGGTGATGAATAATCTTGGTCAGAAAATGCTACATGATGGGGTATAGTGAGATAGCCCACTATGGCCACAAACTTGTTGACATGAATGTCCTAAGGGATAGCAGACTCTTGCAAGGTTTTGTCAAATATTGCCTTGTGTGTAGGAGAAATGCGAAGCAATTCAAGTATGGATATTTGCATAGGGATTTTTCCTAGTTGGTCAATGAGGTTAAACTAGCTCTTAGGTTGGGACTACTTTGTAGAGGGGCCTAACTACGATTGTCTTGAAGATGGACTAGGTATTATAATGTTTGGTTGCTGAGGAGGTGGACCAACTATGGTGATTTTTACACTTCGGGTAGTAGCATTGCATTCAGGTTCTCTTTTAATAGTAATGGTATTGACATATTCATCATTAGTTCAGACATTATTAATGATGGTTCCTCCTGAATAATCAAATGCAAAGCTAGCATAATTGGCTTGGTTGTTATTAGTCTTAGGACTTGAAGTGGAGGCTTTATTAGAACCATGGTCTAATTTGGATGCAAATTGCGGCCCACCCACTTTAATTACTCAATTTTAAATGAGGTCTTGTATGATGTTCCTTAGTTGCTGACAAGAAGATGTTTTATACCCTTTAGCTTGATGGTAATCACAAAAGCATTATCTTCCCACCACAATGGTTTAAACTACCCTGGGTCATATGTTTTAGGGTGTTCAAGTGTGATGAGACCAGTTTGAAGGAGCTTCTTAAGGACATCTTCAATTAGATCTCCCAAAGTGGTATATGTTTTCCTTTTCAGAAATTGTCTTATTTGGTGAGGATTCGCTTGATTTTGATTGTTTTGACCACTTTGGTTATTGACAGGGGGTGTTAGTATTGTTGTCAATTTTTTTTGTGGCTGAGCTCCTTTAAGAGCAAGCACTGGTCCCATTGTGTTCACAACATTGACATCAACTATTTTTTCATTGGTGACATGTTTATTTTCTTACCCAATACTTATTTTTTCTGCGGGCGGATTTGTGTTTGTGTTTTTAGGGCCATATTTTTAATTCCCCTTTAGCAACGAGGGATTTCTCAACTTGGACACCTTTTCAACTAGGTCTATCAAGGTTGTGTAGAAAATAACTTGCAATCCATATTTTAATGGGCCCAGGAGTGTTTGAACAAACATGTCAACCATTTTTTTTCAAGTATATCAATGTGACAACAACTTTCTAGACTTCTCCATCTTTGAAAGAATGGGATAAAATTTTTACCAACATCTTCTTGTGTGAGATTGCATAATCTAATGATGGAGGTATCAATAATGTTATACAGATAGTTTTTCACAAATTTGTATTTAATTTTGTCCCATGTTTTTATCCCTTTTAGAGTGGAGAACCATTCAAGTGCAGGTCCTATAAGAATCTTAGAGAAAAGTCTCAATAATTAAGTTTATTCATAAGCAATGTCCACACAGTTGGTCGTGAATTCTTGAATATGTTCATTATGTTTTTTCTTACCCTTGTATTTGGTAAAGTGTGGTGCCACATATCCAAGAGGGAATGGTGGCTCCAACTGATTGTGAGGACATTGTAGACATTGTTGGCGTTTCTTGTGTTATAGCTTGTGACATGGTTGGTGTCCCTCCAAAGGATGCTACATTGATTGAATTTGAATTTTTTTGATTGGTTGTGTCATGGGGGGTAGCATTAATGGTACTTATGGAAATTTGTGAGGTAACACCACCAAAAGTATTGCTTGTATTGTTTTGAGGTTGACTATTGTTGGGAATGTTGTTTGTATTGTTGACATTGTGGTCAGGTGATGTTGGTCTGAAAGTGTTAATGTCAAAGCCATGTGGTAACTTGACCCCTTGGTCTAAGAGCATGGCAAGATATCTTTGATGGTAATTTAAGAATAAGTCTTCTACAAATGAGGCTACATTAGGATTTTGTGTTGTAGCTTCTAGGTCTTTTGTGTATACTCGTCCATGTTGGTCTCTTTGCATGAATGGTTCAAAAGGATTTTATGATGAAGATGGCATGTTCATGGAATATTGTATGTTCATGTTGTTAAATGGATTAGAAAAAGTCCAATCTTGGTTTGTGTCATAAGTGTGTTAGTGCCATTTCTTGTTTTCTCATTGTCTAGTTGTGTACTCTGGTTTTGTTTATGATAAAAATTTAGCTATGGGGTGTTTCTCATTTTGGCACATGGGACAAGTGGGCTCCCACAAGGGTTGAGCTTAGCATGTTTGAATTCACTTCTGGTGGGCGTTTCTCCCTCTGGTTCTGTTAGAATTGTAAAATTTTGCAAATTTTCAGTCGATTGCATCCATGAGTGTTCAAATTCAGCCCTTGTCATTAGCATATTGTCCCTTCCTCATATTTCCTCACTCATAATTATGTCGTGTGATCCATTTGAATCCATTGTGTCATGCATATTTTTCATTCTGGTTCATGTCGGCATAGGTACCCAATTGTCTCCCCGACATGTGTATGTTCCACTATTCTTTGTTGCAGGTGGTCGGCGAGACATTCCTCTTGTTGTGGCGACGACGGGAACCCTTATCGGCTTATCTTCTGGCTATTGGGCTAGCCTCTTGCCGAGTTTCTGATGTCTCAGTGACAGGTGCATTTTGTATTCTATCGGCATATGTTTTGTATTGTGGTGGGAGGTCTTGGCAAAGGGGTCGAGTCTTGCCGACATGATTTAAAGTGGCACTCGGTAGGAGTTCTCTCTTCTCTCGATGACCTAACATGCTCGGTTGTTTTGGCATAAATTTTCACTCTACATAGCATCTCACCGAGGATTTCATGTTATGGCGATAGGTGGACTCTGTCGGCAAGAGAACCATTTTGTCTTGGCGAATGTGAATGACCTCAGATGATTTTCAGTGAAGCAAGGCGTTCTCTACATAACGTCTCACCGAAGGTTGAATGTTATAATGACATGAGAGTTTTTTTTTTTCAGTGTAGGGATGGCGGTGTCTTGGTGATACATTGTGGCTCAAAGTTTTTGGCAAAGCAATGTGATATCTACAAAGGGTCTCCCCGAGAGCAATAAGCTATAGCGATAGTGAGTGAATGCAGGGGCATCGGTATAGAAGGTCATAAGTCTCGAAAATATATAAATAATGAGGTGGGTTTTCGGTATAATTCCATGATCTATATGACGTCTCACCGATGACCTTGGGCCATAGCAACATCTCATAAGGGGTTTCTTTCAAAGGCTCGTCGGTGAGAGTTATTTTCTTCGGGGAGATGTCTCCCCAACCCTGGCTTGTCTCGCCAATTATGTTAACCCTTCGGTGTGACTCCCTTTGGCCATGATATCTTTTCCATGATGTCTAGCCGACCCAGCCAACTCTTGCAAACTATGATGAGCGTTCGATGCAACATATGATTCTCGGCCTGTGGTCTCCCTGACCTCTTTGTGTCTTGCCGACGGTGGTAGCCTGCTTCAATGGCTAATGGAGATTTAAGAGGCGGCCATCTGATCATGGACGATCGACGGCCCAAATTCAATTTCACATGTTTCAGGGTTTCTGTTATGTTCATGCGCAAAATCCTGGAGCGTTCATGGTGGTAGATGAGAGGGTCATTGGATCCACTGAACCAACATTCATGGTGATGGCTCTGGGACAAGGATGGTATGGCTCGAGTATGGGTGCCCGGATTCAGTGGCGGATTTGACATTGATTGCCTAGCTTCATTTGTACAGGAATGTCTTTCCTGCAGCAACCCAACCAATGGCATTTATAAGACCTGAGAAGTTTTTGAAGGTCATAGCGAGTGTTTTGATTGGTTACAGTGCAGTTGGGGTTTGACGTGGCGTGTTGATGTGGCTCTAAGCTAGATGGCGATCCTTGGACTGTTTAAAAAGAATTTCTGAATCATTTGTAAAGGTCTTCGGCCAGATACTGAAATCATAACTAAAAAGAGTACTAAGTCACAGAGTCAGGTTTTTACTAGATTTTGAGGTCTAGGGTTACATTCTGTAAATTGTAAGGTTCTTGGATGCATACCAAAACCTGAATGTATTTGTTTAGGTCCTTGAGTCTCACCTTTGGATTGTACATTTGAATTGTTAATGAAACTGATCAAGGATCATTCCATTAGCCTTTGTAATACTTTCTTGCATTGTTTGTTTTGATAATAGCTCATGTTCAAGGAATAGGTTAAATTGCTTTCATCATCTCAGAAATTTATATGTATGATTGAAGGATTTGATAAGTAGTCTTTAAGATCTGATCACTAGTTGTGGGATCAATAAGGTTAGTTTCACATAGGCTTTATTTGTCCAAGTAATCATTCCTTCTGTTTGCAGATTGTCTTGACTCCTAGCCCAATGGATATTGGCACTGATCTGATATACGCTATTTGTCTTTAGGGTTTCAGTTATCTTGCTTAAGAACATTCATTCAAGTTAATGTTTCCTGTTTCATTAATGATATTTTTGTTGAGTTTCATTCTCTGTTAATTTTTCTTTCTTATCCAACGATTTTCCATCTCTTGGATGAGTGTGTACACTTTAACCATACCCGATAATGCATCTGCTTAGTTTTATTTGAAGTCTTGTAAGAGTATGCACTGGTTGCTTACAAGAAATCTCAAAGTGTGCTTGAGGAACACCCTCCTGGGTCTTGCAGAGCCCGAAGTGAAGGAGAATGCAATAACTAGGTATTGCATCTCGTTAGTTTGCCACCTATCTAGCAAGCATACAAGCATTGAGTGTGGCAAGCTCATAGGTGCTTGCTTAGACCTGCTGGTTAGTTGTGAAAACAACCAACAAAGTGCAAATGTTGGGATTGGAATCTTGTCCAAAGTTTTCCATTTGTCTTTTCTTTCTCTGAAGCCTAGTTTCCACAATAAAAGGAAATTGCTCAAATGAGGATGAATGCAAGGATGATGCTATCTTGTGTTTTTGTTTTTTTTTGATAAAAGATGACAATGCAAGAATATGTTTTTGGATTTTTTTGATAAAGGATGACAATGCAAGACTATATTTTTGGATTTTTTTTATAATAAGGGATGACAATGCAACAATTTTGTATAAAGGAAATGACTAATTCCAAAGGACAATCAAGACTAGGATGACAAGTTATAACACTATTTTTTTTTCTATATTTTTGGAATAAAGGATGTCAATGCAAAGTGATAGTGACGTTTTCCTAAGGGAAATGACTAATGTAAGGTGATAAAATTGCTAATAATGGATGCCAAATTCCAAGGTGACAATGAGGAATAATATGAAAATGTTGACTAACGAAATGACCAATGCCAAGTCTAGATGCCAAATGAGGAATATGATGAAAGTTATGACAATGTTTTTGGATTTTTAAAGATAATATATGCAAGGTGAGGACTAAAATTTGCAAATGCAATGGTCTAAATGATTTGGAAGAAAGTTTCCTATCCGCCCTATGTTTGATCTATGTCTCAATTTTGGAATATCAAAGGACTTGTTTGAAGGAATAAATGACAAGGACAAAATGATAAGTGAGGTTTCCTAACTATAATTTTGAGTTATCAAGGTCCCACAAACTTGGACAATAACTAAACAAGATAATGATGACTAAGTCCAATGATAACCTACTTTTGAAAGTCAAGATTTTGCAAAGTATGGTAAGGTTGTCCTAATCCAAAATATGCAAGTGAAATGAAGACCTAAATATTTGTTTATGACTGAAAATGAAAATGTTGAGGCCTAATAATGAGACTAAGATTTTCCAAAGATGACCCTATGGTAAGATGCAAGCTAAAGTATCCAAGAAATGAGAAATTTGAGCAATTTTTTGATATGGTTTTGAAAAATGCTTCTGGAAAAAGATGTTTATGGATAGTTTGGACAAGTTTGACTTCAGTTTCTGGTCCGTGATAGAGTTTTTTTTTCTAGGTGAATGCGTCATTCTAGGTCACAAATGCATAGTAGTATAGCAAATGCGACTTGATTGCAACAAATGTGGTGTTACAGAAAGAAAATGTGGCTCAATATTGCGAATGTAGCTTTCTGACAATCAAATGCGATGGGAAACAGGAAACTATGGTGTTTTGTAATGTGAATGCATTTTGACAGAGCGAATGAGGTTTTTTGCAAGGCGAATGCAGTACAGCAGAGCGAATTGGGTACAACAGAGCAAATGTGTTATAGCAGATGCGATGCAGAAGGAAAAAAGTCTATTTTTTTTGTAATTTTGGTCCAAAATTTGAAGTGTTTGATGTTGACTATTTGTTACTAGATTTGAAGGTGATGTTTTGTTTTGTTTGAATATCTAAAGAAACTTGGAAAAAAGAAAAATTCTTTGAAACAAGCACAATAAATACAAGCACAATCCTAGTTTAGGCTAGGATAATATTCGTTAGATTCCATGTAGGTCTCCTTAGCCACATATTCTTAGCGTGTGAATCCAGAACCTTGGCTGCACGAGCTCCCCCTTACATTACACTCACTTCTTAGGCCAACCAAGATTCGAACCCCCATAAAAACTCCCATGGTAGGTTGACCACCTCTACTAAGAACTACAAAGATGTGGATTCCTTCACAACGATCATTGTTGCATTGGAAAATAGAAGGATTTTGGCTACTACACAAATTTTTTTAGTTCAAGACCCTCGTTCGAGTGTCCATACATGGGGCACAAGATTAAGCTCTATTTAAGAGGAACTCCAGCCTGAAGAGGCTATGCTCAACAAGGTTTTAGGGAGTACTATTTGGTCTGTATGACACATCCACACTCGTAGTCCTAGGCTTTCCCTTAGGATTCACATTTATATACCGGTTGGGGGTAGCTTGGCTTTAACTTTGTTGTGGGTTTGAGTTGCCTTGGGGTGAGTACTTTTTCCCACCAAAGAAGGCACAAATTCTAGAGTCAATAACCATTTCTCTTACACCCAGGATCGTACGAGTGCACAAGGGGAGAGGATACTTTAATTATTTAATCAAGGTAAACACAAAAATGAATGGGTCTGGTTTTCTAATCACTTAGTTTGCACAAGGTGAGAGCATAATCACCTACCACCCCAAACACAATCAAGCAAAGGAAAAGAAATTTTCTTTTTAGTGCACCAATTGAATTTTTTTCTAGTCTAAAAAATCAACAAGCACAATCTTTCAAAAATGATAGCCCTAGACAATCGAACCTACAAAACCACAAATTAGTAGTTTCAAGGAAGACATCTTGGACCCACGAAAGAATCAAAGACACATGCTGCAACAACTCATTAGCAACTAGAAAATCTCTAACCTACAGATTGCAAAAAGAAAAGGCAGAATGCAAAAGGAAATTAAGCAAAATTTGGAAAAACTTTAGAGAAAAATTTTACTAGACAAATGCATCACAACACAGCGATTGCATCATTTCGTACAACAAATGCATCATGGTTCTGTGTTTTAGAAATTTTCAGACAAATGCGGCTTGGTTCTGCATTCTTTGTTGTAAATAAGATGTTTCCCTTAGATTTATGGTGAGCAATCTAATGACCATTACAATCCCTAAGCAAATGTTGAGGGATTTGAGATGACAATATGCAATACTAAGCTACAAGGGTATGTGTAGGATCATGGTGGGCCAAAAAGTGGCGATATGATGGGTATTTGTAGGGTATGTGGCTTATGACTTTTTCTTTACCCAAAATTGATGAAACAAAAAGGATTTTTAAATGAGATTCTTAGCTTTCCGCAAATTTATAAATTATGTTTTACTTTGAATTTAATAAATAATTATTATTCGTTTTCTATTTAAATTACTACTAAAGTCCTAATTGATAGGCCGATTGAAAAACATCTATAGCTTTCCAATGGTATAATATTTTTTGAATCTAAAACATGCGTCACATTCTATGATTCATATACTATAGGATTAAAAAAAACAAAATTGAATTTCATGAATTTTTGACCAAGTTAAGGTGGTCAGACATACGAGTTTTTATATTTTTTAAAAGTTTTAATAAAAAATTCATAATTAATTATTTACTTGGAAAAAAATTGCAAAAAAAAATGCATCACATCTAGACATGAGTCCTATACTTATATCTAAAATATTATAAAAAAATATTATCATTTTATTGTGGTTAGGGTGGTTAGACAGACACCTACTTATTTTTTCCCTGAAATTTAAGTACTACTACATTGAAATTTCAAATTTTCAGCAAATAGATTTTTTTTTTAAAAAAAAACCTAGTATTTTAGAAACTACATTCAATTTTCTATAGATTCTATTTTTACATATTTTTGAAATAATATAGATAACTTATTCAAATTTTTTACATCAAGTTGTCTAACTCTAATTTTTCTGAATTTTTTGCCACTTAAGGGCCTGTTTTTTCCATGATGATCCTGCACATACCTTCAATGCAACTAGTAGGCATCTAAACTATGTCTAATTATTCCTATGACAAAATGAGAACAATGCAAGATGACAAGATTGCAAGAAAATGACAAGAGCATGAAGTCTAGATAGCATGAGATGAGCTAGCATGAGGTGAGAAAATGAGACCAAAATTACCATTTTATAGAAAATAAAATTTTGAATGAATGGTCAAGATCAAAAGTTGAAAAATTCCCTAGAATCAATGGACAAGATTCAATTTAACAACCCAGAATTAGGGTTAGGGCAACATTAGATCAAATTAAAATGAATGGACAAGATTGATTTTTAGAAAATCAAATCAAGGGTTGACAATGCATGTGACAATAGATAAGATTGGCACAGAAAAAGGTGGCTGGAAAATCATATAATAAATGGAAATTATTTGATTTTTGAGGAAAAAGACTATTTTGAATTAAAAAATAATTTAATTCAAAAGGTGGGATCACATGACAGTAAATAATTATTTTGAATTATTTACTAAAAAGAGGGAAATGTCAAATTAAATAATTAAAGATAATTATCTAATTAGAGAAGGTGACCAATAATTAAATAAATTAAAGAATCTATTTAATTATAAGAAGACTTAAGAAAAACTGACATATTTAAATAAATAGATATAATTTATCTATTTAATAATCAAGAGGAATTATTGGACAAGGATAATTATATAAATTAAGAAATTTATTTAATTATAGAGAGACTTTAGATAATTAGCGATGTATTTAGATAAATAAATAAAATTTATTTATTTAAATAATCAAGAAGAATAAAAAGACATGAATTAATTAAATAATTATGAATTATTTAATTAATAGTTGAAAGTGGACCAAGGACATAATTAAAATGTCTTAATTATGCTAGGAAGAAAAAGGTGAAAAATAGAGCTTGTAGGCCTAGGTCATTTTTGAGTGTCTATATTGGTAAGAAATTGTATGATAGATTCATACGCTATTATTAATATCATGCCAGTAGGAGTCATGAAACAACTTGGCATGTGGGTAGACACTACTGGTGGAAAATGCTACAGTATGGATAGTAGGCCTATCCTAGTGGTAGGAATTATGAAAGATGTAGAGGTGAAATTGGTTGCCTATCCACCGGCAACATATAATATTGGCATAACTATAATTGAGACACCCCCTCATTTTGGAATGCTCTTGTCAAGGAAATGGACTATAGTAGTTGGAGGAAATGTGCAATTTGACTTTTCCTATGCCACAATACTAGTCAATGGTGAAGAGGTCAAGTTATATAGAGAGCCAAGGATGAATCAGATTATGGACTGTGTTGCTCAAAATCAAATAAACTACTTTTGTGATGTGGATTTAGGAAGTTTCATAATAGAACCTTCCCAACCTGAATTAGTGAATACTGATCCAATTGATAAGCATGTTTCCAAGAATCAGCATGGTGTATGGAAGATGTATTTTGATAGAGCATGTAGTCAGGAAGGTAATGGAGCAAGGGTAGTTTTTATCTCACCTCAAGGCACTACATTCAAATATTCATTCTTGCTAACATTTGAATGTGCAAATAATATAGCAGAGTATGATGCACTACTAATTGGTTTGAATATGGCTGTCAAACAAAAAAATAAACTGCTAGCTATTCTTGGAGACTCTGAGTTAATCATTTACAATATCAAATCAAAATATGCTACAAAAAACAAGAGGTTAAAATAGTATAGAACTACAGTCTAGGAAACAATTCAATTATTCAATGCCTTTTCTATTGAATGGATAGATATGTCAAAGAACTTGATGGCAGATTTCTTAGCTAATGTAGCCTAAAAAGAGATGATATCACCCTGGCCAAAATGCCTCATGTTGAATTCAAAACAAGACCCTCCATTCTTGATAAAATATATAGTTGGAAATTTTTCAATGATGATACTAATCTCATAAAATTTCTACATTGCATTGATCAATATGTATCTCAGGAGACTGACTTTAATGCATTTGTGGAAGAAGTAGATGGAAAATAGATTGTGTTTGGAAAATAAGTTCTGCAACTCAAAACCAAAAAACTTCCTAAAATACTTGTGGCACTCGAGAGGGTGTTTGATGGAAATGATTGCGCTCTCATGAAACAAACACTAGTAAAGAGAGAAGATGATAAAGAGATCAATTTAGGGACTGTACTGGCACCAAAAAGAGTATATATTGGGAAGAAGATAAGTCCAACAATTAGATAAATGTTGATTGCATTGTTGAGGAAATACAAGAACATTTTTGCATGGTCTTATGAGGATCTTAAAGAATATAGAGAAGATTTGTTTCAACATGAGATTCCATTAAAACCAAATGCAAAACCATTTAGGAAAAAAAAAGACCCATCAATCCAAATTTGGAGGATAAAATGCATGAACAACTTATGAAACTTAGGGAAGGGGGAATTATCAAGCCAATTAAACATTCATGTTGGGTCTCCAATTTAGTACTGGTCAGAAAGAAAAATGGAGATTTAAGGCTATGTAGACTTTCAAGACCTGAATGTATCTTCTCTCAAAGATAATTACCCACTTCCAAACATGGAGGCTATGCTACAAAGGGTTACAAGTTGTGAGTTACTTTCCATGATGGATGGATATTTAGGCTATAACCAAGTGAAGGTTAAAGAATCAGAACAATACAAGACAACCTCACTACACCATGGGGAACATATGTTTATGTTAGGATGCCATTCAGACTCACAAATGTTGGTAAAGAATTCCTAAGGGCCATGGATGTTGCTTTTGCTGACCTCATTAATGTGATAATGGTAATCTACCAAGATGATTTAACTGTATACTCCAAAAAGGAAGAGGATCATGTGGCTCACCTTGAGCAAATATTTTTGAAGGCATTGGAATATGGCATCTCACTTAATCCTAAAAAGTGTCAATTTGGAGTAGCAAAAGGAAAGTTACTTGGGCATATAGTCTCTAAGCAAGGAGTAAGAATTGATCCTGAAAGAGTGGAGGCCATTGAAAAGATACCTATCCCCAACATAGTTAAGGCTATTCAATGCTTTTTTGGACAAATCAATTTTGTGAGAGGATTCATATTAAATTTTTCTAAGATAATAAAACCAATATCAAAGATGCTAAAGAAAGGTGCAAATATTGATTGGACTATCGAGGCTATAGATGCATTCATATCCATAAAGAGAGAGATCAAGGAAGCTCCAATATTGAAATCTCCATATTTCAGCAAACCCTTCCAAATCTTTTCATTTGCATCTTATCACATAGTTTCTGCAATTATGATACAAAAGAATGATGAAGGGTATGAGCAACCAGTCTCCTTTTTTAGAAAATCCCTCCAAAATGCAAAATTGAAATATGATATTGTGGAGAAACTAGCCTATGCATTGGTGAAAGTAGTCAAGGCATTCAGACCATATCTAGTAGGAGCAAAGGTTATAGCTTATGTTTCTAACGTTGTTGCGAAAGATGTATTTATACAAAGTGAAACAATAGGGCACAAGCGTTGGTGGGTAAATAGAATTCCGAAGTTTGATATTGAGTTTTAGATCACCAAGCTTGTAAGGGGACAAGGATTAGCCAAATTGATGGCTGAAACAAATTTAGAGCTTCCCAAGTATGCAATGTAAATGATGAAGAAAATACGGTCACTAGTATTGAGCACACATCATAATATACTAATATTGTTTACTATCTTAAACATTTGAAATGTCCAAAAGGGCTTGATGACAATATAAAGAGGACTCAAGTTGCAGGCCTCAAAATATGTATTTATGAAGGGAGACCACTATTGGAAGAATATGGATGGTGTTCTATTGTTGTGCTTAGATGAACATTAGGAAATCCATGTCTTGAAGGAAATGCATGGAGTAGGCGGAGGGAATTTCATAGCAAAAACCACTACTCATAAACTAGGGCTAGGGTACTATTGGCCCAAGGTTTTTAATGATGTGCGTGACTATACTAGAAAATGTGAAGCATGTCAAAAGTTTTCTGGGAAACTAAAATATCAAGGAGCATTACCTTTGAGACCCACACAGATAGAAACTCCATTTCACCAATGGGGAATTGATTTCACAAGGGAAATTACAAAAAAATCTAGTGGAGGACACAAATGGATATTGGTAGCCATAGATTACTTCACAAAATGGGTGGAAGCCATACCCACCAAGCAGGAAACTAGTAAGGTTGTGACCAATTTCTTATTGGAAAACATTATCACAAGATTCAGGGTTCCAACAAGGATTGTAACTGATAAGGGAATGTGTTTTAGATTTGATGAGTTCAAGAAGTTTTTCCAATCTTATGGAATTAATATCTCATATTCTTCGCCTTATCATCCACAAGAAAATGGGAAGGAAGAATCATGCAACAAGATTATCTTGAAGATCATAATAAGAATGTTGGATAACAACAAAAATTCCTAGGATTCTAAATTAAGGCTTGCTTTAGGGGCAGACAAAATTATGTGAAAAAATGCCAATGGTAAGTCACCTTTTGAGCTTGTGTATGGAAATCAGGCTAGAATCCCTTTGCATAATCTAATACCAATATGCAAGCTCATTTTGGAAGAATATTTGGACATTCCTAAACCCATTGAGGAGAGTATGGAGGAATTAATGGAGCTTGATGAAATCAAAAATCAAGCTCAGTAGCATAATAGGAAGAAACAATTACAAATGAAATACTTGTATGATAGGAAGGATAAAAACAAGAAGTTTGAAGTGGATGGCATAGTTCTCATGTGGAATTCCAGGAGTCAGGATAAAGGAAAGCATGGGAAATTAGAGGCCTTATGGTTAGGACCCTTTTTTATTGTTGGAAATGGAGGGGAGGATTCATACTATCTCCAAAACATGTCAGGAGAAGAACAAAAATTTCCAGTACATGGGAAGTTTCTAAAGCACTTCTTCTCTTGAAGAACATTAGAGGATTAAGAATTTCTAGTGCATGGATAATTCTTGACAAACCTCTTAAAGTAATATTTTTCCATGCATAGTAGTCTAGGTGAAGGTTAGGAATTGCCAGTACATGGACAATCCTTGAGACACCTTCTAAAATTTGCAAATTTTCATGCACAATAGTTTTAGGTTCTCATCATATTCAATCTTCATCCATGGTCTACTCCCCAAAGATTGTCTAGATTCTTGCAATGATCTTACAACGATTCATCCCTAGATGGAGCCACTATTAGGACTGAACAAATCTCACATATTTTCATCAACCTCTATCCATTTATCTCCTAGTCCTTACAAAATTTCACCAAACTTATTTTCATGATTTAGAGAAATCGTTGAGGTTTGTGTAAAAAATACATTTTGTATCTAGTACACCCAGACAATCACATTCACAGAATCCCTTGAAGTCCCATAAGCATTATCGACCAAGCAATAATCTTGTAGAGGAACTCCCATCACCACCCCATTGATAGCCCAATGAGGGTAGTTCATATCCTTACATCAATGTAACATCTTTCCATTAGGTAACTTCCAAGGTACTCTCCCTAATTGGCTGATAAAGACAACAAAGATTATCACAAAGCCACAGCTTTAGTGCATCGACAAAATGAATGATGAAAGTCCCCCGATAGCCCAATATAATCATGGAGTATGAAAATTTAACACTTATCGGTGAAGTTGTGATGCATTTGGGTAACAGTGTTTGATGTCTCACTGATAAACTGAAAGAAAGATTCTTATCAGTGGAGAATGTGGCCATTGGTGGAAAATGAACCAAGGTCCCAATGATATAGCGATGAATGATTATTACTAGTTGATGTGATGTCCAAGATCATCATCAAGATATTTAAAATAAATGCTCTCCTTGATACAAGACTAAAACAAGTGGTATATTAATGAGCCATTATAGAAGTGAATTGCACCATGAATTCAAAAACTAGAAAGGCTAGGCTAAGGGTAGAACTCAGAGCTCTTACACAATAAAACTAGGGGAAGCGAAAATTCATGTAAGTACTTCACTCTCAGCTAGAAAGTTGAATTTTTTCAAATGTTTGAATGGAAGAAAATGTGGAAAAAGCTAAGGCAAAGAAACAAAACATTGAAAAGAGAAACTTAAACCAAGATTTGATAGATCAGTGTCCCGGGTCAAGGCTGAGGCTCAAGAGAAGTGTTCAAATAAGTAATTTATTAGAAAAACATAGGGGTCTAGGGCATGTTTGGACACCAAACCAGGGTTATGATCTTTTTATGTATCACCACAAAATGTAATTTGGATTTCAACCAGTCTGTAATCTATGGAGATTGAACTTAGGAAGACTTGTGGTTCCAAATGTGTTCATCAATGTAGAATTAATGAAAGCACTAGCCAGTCAGTATAACACCAAGAAGAGAACTATCGAGTCACAAAATGGGGTTGATATGCTTGTTATCTCCCAAGACCTAATTTCTAGTGTATTTTAGTTGGAAGGTCCCATGAACTTGTCATTCACCATTAGAGACTTTTTCACAAAATACCATTATATGGATACTAGTTACAAGAGATGGAAGCTACCTTTGCACAAACCTAAGAATGAAAAAGGTCAACTCAGGAATTTTTTTAACAATGAAGACCCTCCTTTTCATACAAATTTGTTTGAAGAGTATTCCCAATATAACTATTACTCAGTTGCTCAAGTCTTGGGAATTGAGTTTCCACCAATTATGTCTATTGCATCAATGGTTGTAGCAATTGGCATACAAAGAAAATATGCTAGGTCACTCGACTATGCAAACTATTTGGCGAATTCCCTAAATCAAGGGCTTGAAAGGATAAAAAACAATACTGATTGCATAGATTTCAAACACTATTCCTTGTTAATTTATTTACTTTTATATGAGGGACATGTCAGAAATGTATGGAGTAAATAACCGAGGATTAGAGATATAGATGAAAATGGAAACTTCAGGCCTATATAGATGTGGACATCACTATGGGATGGTCGATGTGATAGGTCCCATTACTTATATTTTGAAGAATTTATTGTTAAACCACTAGTGAATATACTTGGATACTCATATGATCAAAATTTATCCTATGAGGTGCAAAGATTTTTGAGACCAAAGGAGATTGTCCCAAGAATCAAGGTAAATAACAATTAGGGAGACTAGTATGCTTTCTCTGACTACACAATAATAAGGGTTTATGGATTTGAAGGGGTTCCAAATTTGCTACCCCAAGTGGTTCCTAATAGAGTTGCTTATTTCAAGATTATGTGGCAATTGGAAAAGTTTAATGCTAAGCACCTCAAAAGACATAATAAGTAATCACTCATTCCTAGCACCCTTGTTTTGGAGATTTCATAGTATGCTCCATTGAAGGATATGAAGAAATTGTTGCTAAATTATCCCGTTAAAACCTCCCCCTTGGGTATGAATGAGAAAAAAATATCCAGAGGGATTTATTTATTACGCAAGATTAACTCAAAGTTTTTTGGGGTATGAGCATTGGTTTGCACTTGATGATATGATCAAGAACCAAGATGAAGCTTCCACTAGTGAGAGAATGGCTTCATGTAATAAATTTATGCTTGGAGAGGAATGGAAGAGAAATAATGTCTCATCTTATAGAGAAGGATTTGTTGATATACAGGATCCCTTGGCCAAGATTGATCAACTTATTGCTCATATGAATGAAATAGTGAAAGATGTGCCCTCATACATTTTTGATACATCTCTTATGAATTACACATGAGTATAGGCTAAGAATGTGGAGCCTTTAGATCACATACCCTCACAACCCACTCTCGATGTGTGTTTTTCCACTAACAATACTGAAGAGGAGGAAAGTAATGAAGAAGGTGATGAAGAGAGTAATGGAGAGGAGCAACTAGTGGAACATATAAAGGCCCTTGTGATTACACAATAAGAGCACCCTCATGAACATGTAAAATTTGAAACATTAGATGAGTTATTTGATAAAATTAAGGTTAAGTTTGGTCATGAATTCATTTCTGATAATGATTTTGTTAAAAATACTGATTTCAAATCATTTGTCTATGAGTATAAGGGGAAGAAAATGAGACAAAAGGAGCAAGACAATACTCTTGAAAAGGAAGCTGCTACTTTATAGGAAATGAAACGAGATGTTGAAAAGGAAATGCAATCCATCACCCTTGAAAGAGAAGATGTTGGGGTATTAATCCTACTAGGATGGGACATGAGCTCTACAATTGTGTTCAATAGTTTCATAAAAAGAGGGGATACAAAAATGAACTAAATAGAGGAGGCTAGTGACAAGATATATTAAGGGTTTGGATATAATGTAGATGAGGCTAACTTGCTTATTTGGTCACTATACCCTTATGAGAAGAGGCCAACATTGATTGAAAATCCAAATAAAGTATTTGGACACCTCTTGGTCCAAAGAGTTGGGGGCACTAATCCATTAGAAAATACATAACTAAATGTCAATGTGGAAAAATTCACTAGCATACAAGTTGAAAAACTGGTCAAAGAAAATGATAAATTGAAAAGGCAGATATCACATCAAATGGAGAACTCATCTTCCTCTTCTACTCCATAATTGTATGCCATATGGATCAAAAAAGATAAGAGAGTGTTAGATGCATTATTTGATGCATCTTATTGGAAAAAAAATCATTTAAAGGCCCAAGAAAAGTGTAAGGTACTAGAAAAGGAAATGAAAGTCATCAAGTACAATATTGTGTCTGAAATAATCAAGGAAATATTTAATAAGATGATGAAGCAACCTGATGATTATTGGAGAGTGTTCAATCAAGTACAATCAACAACATAAGAGAATATCTAATTATAGAGAAGGATGATTAATAAGAAGGAACTTATGGATAAAGAGATTCTGAAGGAGAAATTGTTGCAGAGATATAACAGTTTGGTGGGGTCTCATAACCAATATCATAGTATATCAAAGAGGACCTTAGTTTTTTTAGTTTGGTTCCTGCACTCCATGATGATACAGGGAATCGTCAAGAAAGGGATGATTTGAAAATAGAATTTATAGAGTTTCTAACAATTGCATTACAAGAAATCAATGATGAGGATATGGTCTTGCAGAATACTCATAAAAAATTTGAGAAACTCATGCGCATAGAGTATGATATGAAGTAGGTCATATTTAATGCTGAAACTCATGAACAAGGATATATTGATCACCTCTCAACTTTTAATCTGTTTATCAATCAGGTAATGGATAATCTGAGCATAGCTGAGCAACAATTATAATCAGTCGGTGGTAATGATGTGGACCCTATCATACAGTAAAAGCTTTGAATCGGTCTTAGATGACCATGGGATTTTACTCAAAGACTAACGGATTAGTACACATGTTTATGATTGTATTAGTTTCTTAAATTAAGTTCAGCTTCAAAATCATTTTTTGTTATCAAGGGTCGTGTCTTTTGGTCTAAAGCTTGTTCCCTCTTGTATATATAAGAGAGACTAGGACCAAAAGAAGGATAGGATAATATAATAGGTGAATATGGATAGATAGATGACAGAAAGCTTCCATAGTGTTTAGATTTCAAAAGACTATGTTGCAAGTATAATTTTGAGGAAATCAATGAAAGATCTATGATTATGTGGCTTCATATTGGTATCAATTGTTTGTTGAAAATACACAATTGTGTGGTTGTCTCCAATGTAATATTTTCCTATTATTTAAATTGATATATAAAATATGTATTCAATTTATCAAGGCACATTTGGTGTTATTGTCTGATGTGATTAGTTGGTTTCTCCAAACGAATTGAAATCCTTCTAGTCAATCAAAGTAATCTGGAAGTGTTGTTTGGATCAGTAAGAAGAACTATATAATTAGTGTAGATCCAAGATCCTAGTACCTACAAAACACAACAAAAAAACACATTAGAAGATACAAATGCAAGCCAACATCAAAGTTCCCCATAAAATCCATTAGCAATGCTCAAAATAGAAATAAAAGCAAGAAAACAATAAAAAAGCAAGGAGATAAATCAAATCCTATTACAGCCATGCAAACTCTTTATCTTATAGGGGAGTTGGTGCCAATTTGATGTGGAAATTGGCCCTTTCCCAACTCCTATGCAATCTTTGATAATTTGATGAAGATGTGATCCACTTGGTGATTTCTTCAAGTGAACTCCATGGACAAAACTTGCAATAACCAAGCTATGCCTTGATGAAATTGATGAAAATGCTACTGCTTGAAGATGAAATTGAGTTTAATAAGTTTGATCAAAATGTGTATGATCAAATGAGGAGAGAAGCCTCTTATTTATAGAAAGACAAGATGGAGAAATGCCCAAAATGAAGCAATGTGGAACTAACTTTCAACCAATGGCAAGATGCCACTTCTCAAGAGATGAATGGATGAAGGATGTGCACATTTTCATGAATGTGCCTATAAATGCAATTAGGTGGGATTTGAAAATAATGAAATGGCATGTAAGAGGGAAAAAGAATGTCTTAAATGTGAATAGGCTCAATGCAAAAGATGAAATAAATGTCTTGTTGGAAGGAAAAAGTCCACTTGGAAGAATTTCAAATTTGGAAGAATATTTCCCTATTATGCCATGTTGGGAGAAAACAAAGATTTAATAAATGAATTAAATCTATTTTCATGTGCAAGTGGAAAAAGCTAGAGGATGGGACATGGATTAGGATTAAATTGATCAAGAGTTAATTAATTTAATTAGAGATTAGATGTGCAAATTTGACTTAGATTTATGGGTTGATTTAAATCAAAAGATAAGAAGAATTTGATTTAAAGATTAATTAAATAAAGATTTTTTATTTATTTAATTAAAGGGGATGAATGTTAGATTAAATCAAATAAGGTTTTAATTTATTTAATTTAATAAGATGAATTTAGAGATTTAATCAAATAAAATGAATTATTTAATTATATAGAGATAATTAGATTAGATTGATTGATTTGATTAACAAGAAAGAATGACCTAATTAGATAAATAATTTATTTAATTAAGGGAGGAAAATTGATGAATTTAATCAAATAAGGGTATTCAATTAAATGGTTAGACTGAGGGATCATTTAATGATGAAATGTTAGTAACTGGGATCAAGCATGTAATGCCAATTAGTATATTTTACGTGTCTACATTTTTCCCCTCTTTAAAGAAAAGCACTTGTTGCGTTGTTTCAAATAATAAAATGTCTTGATGAAAAGGTTAAAAAAAAATTGATTTCAAAATTTTCCCCACTGCTGCCCTGAAAAGAGGAAATATGCCAATATACTACCCCTCGAGAGATTGGACGAAAATTTTAATTTTTGGGTGATCTCACAAAAAAGAGGGACAACGTGCTTGATGGGTCTAGAAAGGCTCTGAGAGGTTAGGAAAAAAAGATATAATACAAAAAAATGGTGCAAAACAGCCCTCAGTTGGGTGAAAACAAGATCGGGGGACCAAAACCCTAGCAGGATAGATAAACGGGGTAAAAAAAACTCTAAGTTTTAGGCTTAAATAGGCCTCAAGGGGCCACTTTCAATTCATTTTCACATTCATCCCTAAGAGATTTTACAATTTTGAGCTCTAACACCTTTGCAAAATGGTGGAATGATAGCTTCCCATGCACATTTCAAACAAAGTACAAACATACCAGAGGCTTCTTGGCACTAGACCACCAGTGAGTCAACTTGATCCGAGGTTATTTTTCAATTTTCATGCTCATTTAATGCATTGGAAATCTTATCTTTTAGGAGTGGTTCTATATAGAACCACTACAAATTTCAAATGGTGCCACTCGGCATCAAACTGCACTGCTATTGCGAGTAGCGACGCTATGGTGCAGTTTCTAGTTTGGGTTCAAATTCCAAACTGAGGTGCCTTCACAAAGTGGATCACCACAGTGCCTTTTAAGATTAGGGTTTCCTTTTAAACTAACTTGCCATCCCAAACTACAACACTGCGGTGCAATTTAAGAGCTTAAAGCTTCTAGCAGTGCAATTTATAGTTTGCAAATTGCATTGCCATCATAGACAACAATTTTGATGTTGTTTTGGGATGCCGAGACAAACCAAGATCAGGATTTTTTTTGTGAGAGAGATCTATTCACCATGTGAATTTTAACATGGTGACTTTCCTGATGTAGGAGGAGGTGAGAGAGATCTATTCATGCAAGAACAAGTCCCGAGAGCTTTTCATCCTTTTGGATGATCTTCCTAATCGACAATAGGAGTACCTAGGAGAGGTGGGACTTTGGTACATTGCTTATGCATTTCCCATGCGGACATACTTGGGCATGATGATGACACTTGCTAAGAGATGGCACGGTTATGGGAACTGATTAGATTATATTATGTGAGGGTCAGAATGAGCTAGAGTGTCACAGGCCTACCGTGTCACCCTACCACTTAGTCATTGCAACCATATCGGGTCTCATTGCACTAGATCAATGGGGCCAATAATTTAGTCATGGATGGGGGCTCACATGGGAGTGCCTAGTTTGGCGATGGACACTATTTGTGTGGGGGATAGTCTTGCTAGACTTAGTTTATAGAGATTTGCACAAGTTTTCTTATCTGGATGGTAAAGCACTTGAGGTGTGGGTCACACTCCTACACATTTGGGCATGGGAGCACATCCCTATGCTTCACCCGAGAGTTGTTCTAGTTATTATAGATCCAGATAATCCGATTGTCTGGTGATATAGAGGGGGTCTTTCTTTCATTCACATTGGGCAGTATGGTATTCCTCATTAGAGGAAGGTCCTCGATGATATGCAAGTGTTCACATAGTGGACATACCTTGGATTTCCTACATGGTTCGATGATGTACAACTTTTTTTCATCTGCCAGGACAAACTGATGTAGGGCAAGGAGCATACGATGCTTGAGATGTACCTGCCAAGTAGGGTGTAGAGCAATTTGGTGAGCCATAGGATAGGCTAGATGATCAGTACATGGTCATTTTTGTGAGGACCATGAGCCAAAGCTCCTGGGGCTAGTATATACCTACCCATGAGGCAGTTCAGAGTTTCATGTAGCTAGTGGCCAAGCCATGGCCACATGACCAAGGTTAGGCACACCTAGGGAATATGTAGGCCTAAAGAGACTGGGTTTGACCATTGTTGAGACTTACAATTCTAGGGACATCATCTGCTCGATATAGAGCTAGAGGTAGGGGAGTAGGATGGGGCTGGGGGGACGGAGATCAGGATCAAGGAGGTGGTGGGCCACCATCGGTTCATTAGGTTTAGGATCACGGACCTTAGGATCATCCATGCTAAGATCTACAAGTGTGAGAGAAGAGATAGGATGCCCCCCGATAGGACCAAAATGATCAATATTAGGCACAAGAGGATCAGGACTAGGTACACCAAGATAGGGTCTTGACACCACCTGAATATGGGGATTAGGATTAGCCAGTCGTGCAACCACCTCTCTAACCAGACCCTAGAGCTAGCTAGATTTTGTAGTTATAGGCCCAGGTGTAGGCATTGACAGCTGAGAGAGATTAGTTGCAAGTAGAGTGAGACTAGGTGGTCCAGCAGAGACAGGTTGTAGAGCTACACACAACAGCTAAGATGGGTAGACACCAGAAGCTAGAGAGCTTGCATGCATCCTCCTCCCAGAGCATGGTATCACTTTGTTCATACAGGGAGGCCATTCAGGAGGCTGATTATTATAGGATGCATTATTACAAGGCCATGTTGAGACTAGGCTAAGTCCCAGACTTTTCACAGAGGAGAGGCCATAGACCTATAGAGGATCATAGGGAGAGAGTAGGCAGTGAGGGCAACAATTAGTAGGGTTAGGTCCAGTTTTGATCATAGACATGATTCTTTTTGTGCCCCATGGGTTCATTTTTTATATCCTAATGGGTGATTGCACTTATTGACATACACATGTACATTGATTCAATTTTTGTACCATGACATTGTATATTTTGATGATATATGAGATGATGATCATTCAATGATATATGATATGTCCTATCTTTATTTTGATGTACTATGGATGGGTTTTAATTTCTATATGCTATGCAATGATTTCATTTTACGATGCTATGATTTTTTATGTGATGAATATGCTATGTGATGATGTATGGATGCATTTCTTTTTCAATACCTTTTCTTATGCATTTTTAATGATGTATGCAAAATGTTATGATGTGAAAATTCTTAGACTAAAAAATCTATATTTATGCAGTGGTGGATGGTATGATGTAATGTACTTTTTCTATGTATGATATTCTCCTATGATGATGTGATATAATGTTGATATGTGTAAGGATGTTCATGAAATTTATGATGTATGATATTCTCCTATGATGATGTGATATAATGTTGATATGTGTAATGATGTTCATGAATGTAATGATGATCAATATTTATGATATGATATGATGGATGCAAATAATTTCTATGACATGGATACTTTGATATATGATATGTGATGGCATAATGGATACTTATATGTGATATGGGATGATTATGCAATTTTATGATATGGTGAATGTGAATGATGTTATGATGTTGTAGATGTTTATAATGCTATGGGATGATAAATTTCATGTTTATGTAATGGATGCTTATGTAATCATATATTATTTATGAGATGATTTATGAAATGTTTATGCAATTGAATATTAATGTAATGATTCATGGGATGCTTAGAATAACCAATCTATATTATGCAATGATGGAAATGCAATGCGAGATGATTTAATGTTTCCTATATGATATGTAATATGTAGTATGAAATATGCAATGTGTTGATGGTTTGTGAATGTAGGGTGAATGCAATGGTGATGATAATTTGTGATTAACTATCATGGTACCATGTTAGCGTGGAAAGCAAGAGATTCCAACAAGACATGAGTTGATGATAATGATGATGATTACTTGTCAAGGAGTTGATATTTTCAAAGGGCCAATTACCTTATGTTTGATAACACGCATAGGCACGATGCATAAAGGTATTAAGAACTAGGATGGTGTTGCACCTAGTGTGATGGAATTTGACTTGACAACTAGCTAGGAGCACTCCTATTCATATCTGGCATATGAAACCTTATTCAAAATGCAGTTTAGATGTTCCAAACATCTTGGGCCAAAACATAGAAAAGTAAGCCTTCGTATGTGGTCAACGAGATATCTAAAACACCCTCCCTACATCTAAATAAAAACATGAATGATCAAGTTATATTACATGAATATCCAACAAAAATGGTAGATAAAAGATAATGATTGATGCCCCATTCCTTTCTCTCTAAATCCTTCATTTGGACATCATCGAGAGGTCCTTAGAATGAGTGAAAAAAAGATAAGTCAAAAGATAGAGATAAAGTAAACAAACAAGTTGATGTTCTTCAATACCACTAGCCAAGACTAAACTATGGTGATGTTTAATGTTGATGTCCATTGTAGGAAGGATGCATCCTAGGAAATGATGATATAAGATGATTTTGATATGGGACTGATTGGATGATAGGCTATTGACACAAAGAGTTGACCAACTTGTTTATGTACTAACCTAGACTTGAGATTTTGATATTTTGAGTTTTCACCTTCGATCTACGAGACTTGTTTCTGACTGTTTTACCAAAGGTTGAGGATGAAAATTGATTTATTATGAGTGATGTTTATTACATGTGAAAGCAAGATGGGAATAGATAGATTTTTGTTTTTGGAGTTTTCTAAACTATTTTGAGGCTATTTTTGTATATTTCAAGATTTTTCAAATGTTTTGTTTTTTTATTTTTCAAATGTTTTGGGGTTTTCTAAAATTTTAACCAAGAGACTAACCTAAAGACCTATCATAGGGGCCTCAGGGGCTGATCAATAGATTAGCCTTTCCTACATTATACACGTAGAGACCGTATAGTTCAACTGACATAGACTCAATTATTTGATGAGATATGAGCAAGTGGATTGTCAGTTTATTATGATGAACTCCTAAAGGACTGATCTAAGTGTCTTTGGGGATGATCAAAGATCAACCTTTCCTATGTTCAAGGCTTAGAGACCTATAGTTCAAAAAAACAACTCTATTTTTGACTTTTTGAATGACTTTTTGACCTATTTTTGGATTTTGATATGTTTCAAATGTTTTTCAGATTTTTCTAATTTTTTAATGTTTTTGGATTTTTCAATTTTTAGGGACCTCAAGAACATACACAAATCTAATCTAATGATAACATGCTCCTAGCGTGATACAATACTTTGATAGAGGCAGGACAAACCAACCTTAAGAATGGGCTGAGTAGTACTAGGAGGGATCACGACATGGACACAAGACCAAGCTATGATGCAAATGTCAAACGAATGATGGATGGTGATATGGATTGTGATGGATGATGGAAGCGTAATGGATGGATGATGTGAAAAGATTCATGAAGATCCTTGTGGATGGAAGGTGCTTATTTACACAAGGTGCCTATTTTCTAGGTTTTAACCAAGGTACTTTCCTGAAGCACCACTGAAGTGGTTTTTGCTAGAGGAAGATTTTTCTCTTTACTATTTTTATCCTTTTTCTATTTTTTTTGAATTTTTTTTCTTTTTTTGTTGTCACCAAGACACCTATTTGCCAGGTTTTCATCAAGGTGACCATTTTTTCAAGACATTTTTTGATTTTTTGATTTTTGGTTCTATACTTTGAAAGATTTAGGCATAAAACTTTTTGAGATGGGAGTTGTTGATGGGCTCCTGCAAAGGCTCACCTTCAAGTTTTGACAATTGATATGCCCCTGACTTGTAGCTTGTTGTGATAAGAAATGGGCCCAACTAGTTTGGTTCAATTTTTCCTTTTCCATTTGGATTTGGGATGTTCTTTTGGTTCTCGTTTAGCACAAGTTCTCTGACATGGAAGGTTTTTCTCCTGATCTTTTTGTTATAGCTCCTCTTGAGTGGGTTCTGATAGACCTATAAATGGTTTAAGGAATCCATAAACCACTCATCCAATGGCTCCAACTCATTCAGTCTTGATACTTGGTACTCTTCATCTATGATGAGGTTTTGAAGTGATATTCTTAGTGACTGGAGCTTGATCTCGATGGGTAATATGGCTTTTGATCTGTAGACCAGGGAGAATGGGGTGGTACCTATGGGTGTGCAGATGCTAGTTCGATAGGCCTAGAGGGCAGGATTTAGCTACAGATGCTAGTCATTGATTGTCTTTTTTGAGGATTTTTAGAATGGTTTTATTGGTAGCTTCTACTTGGCCATTGCCTTGGGGATAATACAAAGTGGAAAAGTGATGTTGGATTTCAAATTTTTCACATAGATCATGAGCATCCTCATTCTTGAAAGGTGTCCCATTATCTGAGATAATAGCTTGGGGAACACCATATCAACATATTAAGTAGTTCAGGATGAAGTTTGATATCTTCTTTCCAGTGATGTATGTCATGGGGATGTCTTCCACCCACTTGGTAAAGTAATCAGTTGTGGTAATGATAAACTTGTGGCCACTGGATGAGATGGGAGTGATTTTTCCAATGAGATCGAGTCCCCACTACAAAAAGGGCCATGGTGTGAAAATTAGATGGAGCTTTTGAGCTAGAGCACAGATGAGGTCCCCATGCTACTGGCATTGTAGACACCTTTTAATGTAGTCATGTGCTTCTCTTTCCATAGTAGGCCAATAATACTCCATCCTTAGCAATTTCTTGGCCAAGGCCATTCTGCTCGACTGTGAACCAAAAATACCTTTATGTACCTCAATTAAGGCAGTCAATGCCTCCTCAGCATTTAGGCAGTGTAATAAGGTTCCTTCTATGATCCTACGGTAAAGGGTGTTTCCTAGGATGACAAACTAGGATGGTCTCTTGACAAAGGCTCTTTTTAGGCTTGAGGGTAAGTCAATGGGTAGGAAGCCTATTTGTAAGTAGGTATAAATGTCATGGTACAAGGGATCACTGGGACCAATAATTTCTCACACAAATTCTGACTCTAGTACCTTGAATATTGGTATGAGGAGCTTCTTTACTAAGAATTCATGTTTTGGAATGTTTCAAGGGATGTCCAATAGGGATCCCATCATTTTCATGGCATCTATTGCTTTGTTGTTTACTTTGGTAATTTGCTCAAATGTGATATCAATGAATGACTCTTTGAGGCTCCCTACCAAATTTTTGTCTAGAGTCAACTTATCATCCTTTGTTTGGTACTTGTCATTCACTTGATTTATTCTCAGCTAGGAGTATCCATATACTTTGAGGGTCATGATATGCCACTACACTACTATTATAAGGCCCATAGTTAAAGCCTTGTATTCTACAATGTTGTTAGTGTAGGGGAATGCCAATTTGTAGGATCTTGGTATGTAGTCTCCTTGTGGAATGATGGAAAATACTCTAGCTCCTGATCCATCAAAGTAGAGTTTCTAGTGGTTGGCTATGCTAAGATTGAAGATGGATTCATTCAGAGACTCCAATATGAGTGGATTCTCTAAATACATGGGTGCTTCTGCAATCTAATCTGTGATCACCTAGCCTTTGATTGCTTTCCATTCCACATACTTGATGTTGTATTCAGATAGAATCATGACCCACTTAGCCATCCATCCTGTGAGTATTGCCTTGGAAAGTAGGTAGTTTAGGGGATTGATCTTAGTGATGAGTTTGATTTTGTGTGCGAACACGTAGTGTCTAAATTTCTATGAAGCAAACACTACTACTAGATAGGATTTTTCTATGAATGAGTAGTTTAACACATGCCTGGCCATTGTGTGGCTGATGTAATAGATAGCCCTCTCTATCCAATTTTCATCATGCTAAGCTAGGGAGAGCACCAAGGGCTGTTGTTGTTGCTAATACATAAAGGATTAGTGGCTTTCTTGGGATCAGTGGCATGAGGACCAGAGGTGTGAGAAAATATTCTTTGATTTTATTGAAGGCTTCCTCACACTTTTCATCCCACTTGTATGCTACCCCCTTTTGGAGTAGGTGAGAATATAGTATTTGCTTGTCTACCAGTTGTGCTATGAATCTGTGGATGGACTGAAGCATGCCTTGGAGGCCTCTCAACTGTTTCAATGTTTTGGGTGCTTCCATCTCAAGGATTGATTTTACCTCGGAGGGATCTATTTCAATACCCCTCATTGACACTATGTATTGTAGTAGTTTTCCTAACTGTACGCCAAAGACACACTTCTTTGGATTTAAATGAACCTTGTATTCCTCCAGCCTGTCAAAAATAGCACTCAAAGTTGCTATGTGATCTATCCTCTTTCTGTATTTTTCTATTATGTCATCAACGTAATCTTTGATAGTTTTGTGGATCATGTCATGAAATATTAACGTCATGGCTATTTGATAGGTGGCCCCAACATTCTTTAGGAAAAATTGCATCATGTTCCAGTAGTAGGTCCCCCATGGACAAATAAAGTTCATTTTGTGTTGGTTCTCTTTGGTGATCATTATTTGGTTGTACCCAAAGAAACCGCCCATCAGAGAAAGCATTTCATGTCCCACAATCATGTCCACTATCATGTCAATATTAGGAAATGAGAAATCATCTTACGAACATGCTTTGTTTAGATCTCTGAAATCAATGCAGATTCAGATGTCCCCATCTGGTTTTGAAATAGGAACTAGATTTGATACCCATTTCGAGTAGTCAATTGTTCATATGAATCATGCATCAAGTAGTTTCTTCAATTCCATTTTGACTAGCAAGGTGATCTGAGGATGCATTTTTCTCAATTTTTGTCTGACATATTTTGTTTCAGGGTAGACAACTAGATGATGAACCACAATCTCTGGATCAAGCCTAAGCATGTCTACATAGCTCCATGAAAAATTAACTTTTCTCTCTTGTAAGAAGGATGCTAGGATCTCATGTTCTTCTGACATTAATGACTCTGCATAGAATGTGATGTGTGGTGTCTCCTCTATTCCCAAGTTGATTGGGTTGCATTTTTCGGCTAGAAGCACCGATTTTTCTTAATGTAGAGTTCTAAGAGAAATATTGAATCCCCCATCCTCAGGCACCTTAGAGATGTTTTCACCATTGGATGTGTCCTTTCTTTTTACTATTTTTGGGTCAAAGAGTGCCACGATGTGGTTTTCACTCAAGGATCGAGAGATTATTTTTAGTTTTTCACTTTTGCGACTGAGGGATTCAATCGTTTCCCCATAGTATGCATGTGTTTCCATCTCAATGATAAATCCTACTTTATGATCCCCACATGGAATACTATCCCACAGTCCCATGAATTCTAAGAGCGCCTCATCATTTTCAAATGTGTCAAGAATTGGCTTTCCTTGTTGGTCGTGATCGATGAGTTGGGGGTAGACTAGATTTATCTCATGGGATTGGTTCTCAGATTTATAGGATAAGGTGCTAATCATGAGAAGGGTGGTGTCCTCAAAAAGCATAGGTAGGTTGGTTATTGGATCTTCATCATCACTACTGTTGCAGACATCGGTTATGTCAAATGTGAAATTGTTTATGACTTTGCCAATAGATATGGGTAAACAAAGTTTGGTTGTTGTTTGTTGAGAAGTTTTGACCTTCTTAAATAGGGGATTTTAGCAACGTATGGCTATAGTCAGAGGGGTACATCCAAGGTCAAGATTTATCATTCGCATCCTAGTAATGGTGGGTATTAGAATCCCATTGTCATTTTTTCCAAGCCTTTGGTTTTTGTCATAGCCCATGGCGAGCATCATTTGCAATCCTTTACTACTATCATCCATTGGTAGATCAGTTGCTAGTCTGTTGTCTTGATATAGGAAATGGGATGGGTCCTCCTCTATTACTTCCCAACCGAGATCTCCCCAACTTCTAAAGTTGGAATATCTTGCAGTGGATGTTTGAGATAAAGAGCCATCATTTGATTGTGGTTGTCTTCATGACTTGGGAGAATGTGGTAACTCTCCTACCAGAAAAGCATTCTTTGGAATTGTGTAGTGCCAACATCCATTGTCCTGAATTATGAACTTGATATCAGAGGTGGTGGGGATGGTGGGAGTGGTGGGTGTCTTTGTTGCAGAAGTGGAAGCAAGAGTAGTTGGGTCAATATATTGAGTTGATGACCCTTCATCATTTTTAGACACTTGAGGGATTTTATAATATTTTTCCTCTAGGTTCTTGCAGTAAGAGAATGGTTTGGGATCTCCATGGATGGTGACCTATTAGCCTTCATATGTGAATTTGACACATTGATGGAAGGTTGATGCTACTGCTTGCATTGCATGAATCCATAGATACCCCAGGAGAATGTTATAAGGTAGATCAAGGTCTAGGACCTAACAAGCAGTTTCCATGATTGTTGGCTCTACTTGAATAGGGAGTTGAATAGTGCCTTGAGTCACTCTTTCTTGATCATCATATGCCCTGATTGTGATACCTTTGCATTTTTCGATGGATTCCACTAATATTTTTAGATTCTTAATGAGCTTGAGGGAGCAAATGTTTAAACCTACACCTCCATCCACTAGACTCTCTTGACTTTGTTCCTGTACATTAGTACCTCTAGATGGAGTGCACGATTGTGAGATGGTTGAGTGGGAAAATATTGATCAAAAAATGTAAGGAGATTTGGGGTAATGATTTTTCCGACCTTATCTTGGAATTTTTCCGCATCAAGATCTATGGGGACAATGGATGAAGCCAATGCTTCCTCAAGGATTTTTCTGTGGGCGGATGAAATTTTTAGCAACTCCATGATGGATATTTGTGTTGAGGTTCTTTTTAGCTGATCAAGAACATTATAGCCATTGGGAATGGATCTTTGGTTGGAATTGGGTGCTCTGTTTGGCTGAGATGACCCTACAATGGTAAATTTCCCATCTCTTGTGGTGCATCCACAATCAACATGAGCTCCTTTGATGGTGATTGTAGAGAAATATTCATCTAGGGATGCAATTACGTGGTCATATACATGATTCACACTCTTAAAGGTTCCCTTCCCCTCATCTATGTTATTCTTCCCTTTGTTATTATGATTAGGCATTATATTCGTATAGATTTTGAGGTTCTGATTTCCCATAGGTTGGTCCACATTTATGATTTTTTGATTGAAATGATGTCATGAATTAGGTTTTTCAACCTCATTCAACTATTAGTGGTATGCTCTTTGATTTTGTGAAAGTCACAGAGCTGGTTTTCATTGTACCAGGGTGGTTTCACATCTGGTTCCTAGTAATCTCATAGGTGAGAGACTTGATGAGGTTTTTCGTTTATTAATCTCTTCATGATGACCTCAAGTGGTTCTCCAAGAGCAGTGTACTTCCACTTGGGGGATATTTTGTTTCGTAGGGGTGGTCCCCCTTGATTATTTAGGTTATTAACCTAATTGTTGGCCGGTTGGTGTTGTAATATTGTGTTGGTTTGGGTGTTGTTTCGATCATTTTTTTGCGGTTCTTGGTAAGTTTAGGTGTTTTTCCTTGGAGCATTGATCATAACCTTAGCATCAACCACACCATCATTTGTGACATTTTTGTTCCTTTCCCATGTGTTAGGTTTCTCATTATAGTTGTTGGATGGGTGATTGTTTTGTTGTTCAGGATATGCAGGTGATCCTCCTTGTGAAATAAGGGCTCATTTGATGTTTAGCGCCTTGGAGATTAACTAGTCATATGTGGTGATACCTTGCACTTTAAGATGGAATGCCAAGGATTCATCCAGATTAGATATAATGGTGCAAATTTTTTGTTCTTCTAGCATGACCCATTTGCTCCAATTGGCTTTGGATCGCCATCATTGTAAGAAGGAAGCAAATGATTCATTCTTACCTTGTTTAAGAGCTAATAGTTCCTCTAGACTGACATCCATACTGATACTGAATGTGTATTTTTTTATGAATGCATCTACTATCTCTTGGAACTTCTTGATTCCTGGAGGAAGGTGAGAGAACCATTCCATGGCGTGGCTAGCCAAACTTCTAGGAAATAACCGCATCAGATATGTATTGTCATATGCAACTTCCATGCAATGAACTTGGAATTCCCTAATGTGATCTTCAGGGTTTCCTGTCACATGGTATTTATCAAATTTGGGGATCTCAAATCCCTTTGGGAATGGTTTCATTACAAGACTCTTGTCAAATGGGTAAGGACACAAGTTGATGGGTGTTTTTATGGTTCTCCTTGATTGAAGATCAAGTACTTGTTGTGAGAGTAACTTGATTTGTGTTGCTACATTATTTTGTAGATCAAGGGGTGGGATGAAGGTGTTCTATGGTGGTTCACTTGTTGGAGGGATGGATGGATTTATTGTTGTGTTGATGGATGGTGCTTGCACATTTTGTTGTGCCAAGTATGCTTGCACTTGTTGCTATATTAGCAATGCTTGTTGTTGATCCTATTCTTGTGCTAATAGTGCTTGTTATTGAGCCTGTTGATGTTGTTGCACCAAAAATTCTTGTTGTTGGGCTACTATTTGGGTGGCTTCTTGTTGTTCTTGATATTGCTTCAGTGATTTTTGATATGCTTGTTGTTGGGCTGCTTTTTTTTGTGTGAGATACTATGCTTGCACTTGTGCTTGTGCTTGTGCCTATGCCTGTAAGCTTGGTATTTGGCTTGAGCTTGTGATTGTGTTTGTTGGGAAGATTCTTGTTGTTGTAATAGGGCTTGGGCTTGAGCATCTTTCTAAACTTGTTGTGCTTGTTGCACTTGTTGTGTGGCTTGAGAAACTTGTGTTGCTTGCGTGACTTGTTGTGCAACTAATTGTTTTTGTGCTTGTTGAGCAACTAGTTGTGCAGCTTGTCAGTTTTGGATTTGCTAAAGTACCTTTTGATAGGAATCTTGTTGAGCATCTTGTAATGTAATGTTATATTGATTTGAAGTATTTGTGTTTGGTGGTGGAGGTGGTGCTGGTGCTGGTGGCGTATTTCATATAGTGTTTGTTGTTATGGTGAGAGGTATCATCGTATTGATGACTGAGGTTTGGGTGGTGGATGGTGTGATTGATATGCTTGGTCCTTGTGAAACCATGTTTTGAGGGATGGATACCATCTATTGTTGTGATATCAATGGAAATTTTTGAGGATTTGAAATGATGCTTTGATTGGTGATTGGTCTTTTGATTTGATTTTGTTGATTGATGTTTGCTAAAGGTGGAGGCCCTAAACTGAGAGGTAGTATGGATATTGGTGGAAATGGTGGAAGTGATGGAAAAGTGAGTGGCATAATTCCTTGAGGGAATGCTAAAGATGCAAGTTCAAATATGCTCCCTGGTCCAAATAGATCACTTTCTCCCTCTGAGGTCATAGGGAGAGAAGTTTGCGGTGTTGCATGAAAGGATTATGATGACGGGTCATTGGGATCATAAAAAGTGAGGGGAACATATGTATGTAATGGATTTTTGGGTATGAATTTCCCCAAGATGGTGTTTGCATCCAAATCTTGATTGTTTATGAGGGGGTGTTTTTGTAGTGCATTGAGAAATGTGCTTCCCTTTTTAACAATGGGTTGGGTTGGAGAAATGAATGACGTAATTTGGGGGATGGTTTGAGTGATGCTTTGGAATGGAGGTGTAGAAGAAATTGGGAGTATGGTTGAAATTGGAGGCATGATCTCAAAATATGGTTCCACAATGGTACTCATACCGAAATCAGAAGGGAGTTTAGCCCCTTGTTTTGCTAATTCAAGCATGTATAGTGAGGGATTAAGTCTCATCATGATGTTGATAATTCTAGGATTCTCAAGATTTTGGACCATCTCAGTGATCTCATCTTGTGTCATTCCAAAGGTATTATTGGTGATATCCTCTACTTGACATTCCTCTTGAGGAATTTGTGATGATGAAGGAAAGTTAGTTAGAGGATTGCTTGATCCAACAGGATTCATTTCATAATTTTTTTGGCTTAGGTCGCTTGAAGTGGATGTTTGTTTTTTGGCTTCCATATTCCTCTTGTGTTGAGATCTAGTTTCCAACATAAAATAGGGATCAATCTTCAAGAATGTGGGAGATGAATCTTTGATTCTTTGGATTGATATAACTTTAGGTACAAAAGAGAAAACTTAGGATGATTAAGGATCAAAGGTGAAATGATGAACTGTGTGATAGATGGATGATATGGATGATTGAACTCTTAGAAGATCTTGAGAGAAATGCTAGACTTTTGGGACTTTATTGGATTCTTGGATTTGTTTGGATTTTGATTTTCCTTGATTTGGTTTTGGATTGCTTTGATTTTGGATAGTGAACAAATGGATCCCAAGATGTTGGATGTTATCTATTGGATTGATTTTCTTACAAGATGAAAATTTGACTAAGTGTAGGGAGAAGGATTCATCTACCCACACCTACTTAAACACGATTATAATTCAAGTAAGCATATGGAGAAGGATGCATCTACATATACCTAGTTAAACAAGATGATTTGATGACAATTCAACTAAGCACATGAAGAAGGATGCATCTACATGTATATAGCTAAACAAGATGACTTGATGTTTGATTTCAAGGGTTTTGATTTGATTCAATTATTTTGATTCATGGATTTGATTTTCCAAAAATTCTATCATGAAGGATGATTTCAAGATTTCCAAGAGTTGTTGGCGAGATGATTTTGGTTTGGTGCTTGAAAGATGGAAGAAGATTTTTATTTTGATCCTGTGTACTAGAAAGACTCTTGTTTACAAGATCTCAGTTTTGAAGAACATGCTTTACTCTAAACAAGATGCTCAAATTCCTAAAAAGGATTTGGATTTTGACAATAATAGAATGAATACAATCCAGGATTGTTTCTTGAAGCTTTTCCGTAAGAGTTGAAAAGAAATCTTCATCTGAATTGGTAGAGTGTTGAGAGACGCTTTTGATGTTCTTTTGGACTAAGAGATTTTGTTTTTTCTTTCTAGATTTTGATCTTGCATGAAATCATTTGAAACACGTGTGGGGTTCATTTGTTCTTAGCTTTTCTTAATGACTTCTTTTTACCACAAACAATTCTTGATTAACTTTTGAAACTATATGTCCAATGTCTCAACCTCTTCTCATCCCACAAAGCATGTTATGTAGAAATTTGATGAAGTCAAGGAAAAAGTTACCTATTGTTGACTTTAGTAAGCAAATTGAGATATAAATCCAAGTGTTTAGAAACCTCTAAGGATAGAATCCCAAGGGCAAGTAATAACACTTGAATTTTTTCAAAGATATTTTCTTCCTAAAGGGTTTGAAGTTTGATGACAATGTTGAATGTTTGTTTCCATTTTTTTACAAACAAGCAAAGTGTTTTGTAACCAAGAAAAAGTACAACCCTATGGCTATGAAATACTGTATTTGTTGAATCCCCACTTGGACAAGTCTAGCTATGCTTATTTTTAGTGAATGGTTAGAACCTATGAAACTCCCATGGCATACTTTCCATTTCTACTAAAAACTGTAAAAGTGTGGGGCGGCTTCAAAACGACCGTTCTTGCTCCAAAAAATAGATCAAGGATTTTGGCCTTTTCTAAACAAGGGTTTTAATTCATACTTTCCATTCATAGGGATTGATCAATGTGGTGAGAGACCATTGATTCCCTTCTCATCAGAACCAACCGAGTGATACTGGCCTTTGTTCCAGTATCCACACTTATATACTGGTTGGAAATACACTTGGCTTTAGCTTGTTATTTGTTGGGTTGTTCCCTTGGGTGATTACTTTTTCCTACAAGATAGACCCTCTAAGATAAACAAAATTGAGAAAAATAATACCCATAACTCGATCAATCTTTTTAGGAACACAAAGAGAGAGAATGTACACAATATGCTCCACTCACACTCGCGAGATGTTTTGTTCAATTTTAATCCCAAATGAAATGTGGAGGAAATTACTTACCCAAATTAAGATCACCAAAAGTAATTTTGATTCTCAAGATCATCATGAGGTGCGAGAGAAGTGCATACATCCTTTTGATGGTATTACTTTGAGTAAGTAATAACAAAACAAAGAAGCACTTGTTCATTTTAAACCCACAAAGCAATGATTTGATTCTTTTTAGAACACCAAAACAAAATATGGGGATTTCCTTATTCAATTGTTAATCCTCAAACCAAATCTAGTGACTTTTTCCTAATGTTCTTTTTAAGCCCTTTGTAGCAAAAATTGAAAAGTTCTTTTTAGATCCCAAAATAAATTTAGTAGGTCCTAAGCACACGAAAGATAATGAATTTTTAAGAGAAATTGTGAATTCTCTAAGAGTGTTAAACAAACACTAAAGTGTTCAAAAATACTTGGTATTATGAGAGAGTGTTGTCAACATGCCTCAAGTTCAATATTTTCTTTTTCCTCCACTTCAATTTGACCAACCTACAAAAAAATTAGTTAGAAGTGCAAAACAGAGGTTAGAAAAGAAAGTAGTACCTAGATGATTAGAATTAAAAAAACACTTCATAAAAATTTGAGATTTCACTTTGTACTTCCCTTCAGTGGTGTAGTTTAAGGAATCCAATGGTGCTATTTATTGCCACTTTTCAATCAGCGTCATTCTACAGTAAGGACAAAGAGTGTGATTATGTCACTCTTTTGCACAGCGGTGTAGTTTGGAATTTAAAAATTCTAGCACGTGAAAATGGAATCAGCGGTGCAGTTTATAAATTTGAATCTTGGGTGGGAAAGACAAAGCTTCATTATTTGAGGTTTGAAGTGGTGCTATATGGCGATGCTAGAGTGCCAACGGTTCTATACTATGACATTGGTATGCTAATGGTGCACTTCCCTGTAGACACAAAAAAATAGAAAAAAAAACACATAATTTTTGATAAAAACGTGATCTAAACATGAGATTTTCCCTCCTAACTCCAAAATGTAAAACCAAGATCCTAGTACCTACAAAACACAAAAAAAAACACAATAGAAGATTCAAATGCAAGCCAACATTAAAGTTTCCCATAAAATCCATTAGCAATGCTCAAAATAGGAATAAAAGAAAGAACACAATAAAAAAGGAGATAGATCAAATCCTATTAAATACATGCAAACTCTTGATCTTATGGGGGAGTTGGTGCCAATTTGATGTGGAAATTTTCCCTTTCCTAACTCCTATGCAAGCTTTGATAATTTTATGAAGATGTGATCCACTTGGTGATTGCTTCAAATGAACTCCATGGAAAAAACTTGCAATAACCTAGCTATGCCTTGATGAAATTGATGAAAATGCTAATGCTTGAAGATGAAATTGAATATAATAAGTTTTCTCAAATTTTGGATGATCAAATGAGGAGAGAAGCCTCTTATTTATAGAAAGACGAGATGGAGAAATGCCCAAAATGAAGCAATGTGGGACTAACTTTCAACAAATGGAAAGATGCCACTTGTCAAGAGATGAAAGGATGAAGGATGTGCACATTTTTATGAATGTTCCCATTAATGCAATTAGGTGGAATTTGAAAATAGTGAAATGGCATGTAAGAGGGAAAAGGATTGTCTTAAATGCCACTTTTCTCAATGCAAAAGATGAAATAAAGCTCTTGTTGAAAGGACAAAGTCCACTCGGAAGAATTTAAAATTTGGAAGAATATTCCCCTATTATATGCCTTGTTGGGAGAAAAAAGAGATTTAATAAATGAATTAAATCTATTTTCATTTGCAAGTGGCAAAAGCTAGAGGATGGGACATGAATTATAATTAAATTAATCAAGGTTAAATTAAGTTAAAGAGGGATTAGATGATGTGACAAATTTGACTTAGATTTATGGGTTGATTTAAATTAAAAGATAAGAAGAATGTGATTTAAAGATTAATTAAATAACAATTTTTTTATTTATTTAATTGAAGGGGATGAATGTTAGATTAAATCAAATAAAGTTTTAATTTATTTAATTTAATAAGATGACTTTAGAGATTTAATCAAATAAAATGAATTATTTAATTAAACAGAGATAATTAGATCATACTGATTGATTTAATTAACAAGAGAGAATGAATTAATCAGATAAATGATTTATTTAATCAAGGGAGGAAAATTGATGAATTTAATCAAATAAGGGTATTGGATTAAATGGTTAGACCGAGGGATGATTTTAGGATGAAATGGTGTTAGTAATCGGGATCAAGTGTGTAATGACAATCAATAAATTTTATGTGTCTACAATTAGGATTGTCATTTTGTCTCCAATTTGATATCATATGTTGTACCTATGTGATTTATTCAATTGGTTCGTTGAAGTAAATATTAAAATCCTTTTGATAAATCATAATTAATCTAGTTGTATCAGTTGGATCCATAAGTAGAGTTTTCCAATTACTTTCTTGCACGTTTATACAAGATATAAACTAACATAAGTGTGCAAAATATTTTGAATTACAACCAACACAAGTCATACATCCTAGATCTTCATTTGACTCCATTTACCCAACAAGGAACTAGTCTTATCCATTTCATCATTTAGTTTTGTGAAATTTATTTTCAAAACCTTACATCTGTTAATTGAACATATTAATAAACTTCACCTTGATATTCCTTATACAACTTATACCAAATTAGGTTTGCATCTCTCCACTCCCAATTTCCATTGTGGATAGATTGGTCAAGTGGGAAACACATAGTTTAAGTATGCTTCATTTGAATAGGTACACCCACCTAGGCTTGACAGAGCCTAAAGAGAAGAAGGTTCAAGTACACCATTTGGCCTTGTTCTTTAGCCTAAAAATGTAATAAGAGCTTGGAAACCTCTTGTGGTTTTTCAACCAGCATTTTTGAGAACTAACAGCTTCCTCACTGGAAATGTAAACTAGTATTGTGGGATCACCCCCCTAATGGAATTATTATCATCTGAACCATCACAAACAAGATGAAAAGTGAGATAGCATTGCTAATACAATCAACTATATACTCATCAATACTCATTGTCACATCCACCATCCACATAGAACTAACTAGTAGAATAGCAAGCAACAATATTGAATAAACTGATGAGAAAGAAAAAGCATCATCATGTTGGATCTCTTGAATAGGAACTCTATCAAAAAATGAATCATTCAAACCCTCTTTTACCATCTTTATCTAAAGGAGTAAATGTGTTGATGATTGATCCTGACACTATGCTATTTATGACATCTTATCATGATTATAATCTTCATTCTAAATATCACTAGCTATTATACACATGAGGGTTAAATTATTGCTTGTATTTACAATCATCTTCAAATGCCCTATGTTTACAATAGATCTATCATTATTCAATTGATGAGCTTTCATAATGAATTTAATTTCATCCTTAAACAAATGATACCTATTATATTCCCTATATAAAATGGCCTTTCTATCGTACAATTAAGGACTTCCTAAAACCATCCCACAGATGTCAAGTGGAATTACATCTAACTCTACCTCATCCACAAACTTGGATGTGATTGCAAATTGGAGTTTTCATTATCTTGACACATGTAATCCATATTTATCATGCACCCAACCCAATGGATATGGTTTTTGATTAGGTGTTGTTTTTAATTCCAATTGCTTAACAATTTTTTTAGAGATTAAGTTCAGTTGTGATCCACTATCTATGAGTGTATCAATTTTACTTTGTTTTTCAATAGTACTTATATGAAGAAATTTTTTCCTTTTAATTTCAACAAGGATCTCATTACACTTAGAAGAATCATGGAAACTAGTGCTAGCAATAGGAATGATACCTTTTATACCCACAACTATTATCTTGGTTTCATCATCGAATCCTGATTTGAGGTCTTGCACGATAGATGCGATCTTTTGCTTACCCTTTCAATCCTTGAACCACTTCGGTTTCTGATTAGAATGAAATTTCCAATGCTTTGCATCTTCATTCCCTTTCTTTTTGTAGTGTGAGCAATAAGTATTTTCCTCCTCTTTCTTCATGGAAGCTATCCATTGCATTTCCACCTATATACTTCAACAAAGTTTCTTGCATGTAAATGGAATGCCCAAAATTAAAGCTCTTTTCCTAAATTCAAGTATATATTCTTGTACACTTTGTCCTTTCTCTTTCCTTAATGATTACTGATTTATTACTACTTGTTGCATGTCACGTAATGGATAAAACTATTTCTTTAGTGTTGTTATAAACTCAAACCAAGAAGAAATAATTTTACCATATCAACTAAGATCTTCCTAAGTTTTTCTCTCCCACCGGATTAAGGTTGTGCCTCCTAGGCCAAGAGTTGCTAATTGAATCTTTGAAGTATCATTAGGAAAATTTTGAATCCTGCAATAAACTTCAATTCGCTTTATACAATTATCAAGTTTCTCTACATCCAGTTCTCTAGTATAAGTTGGCAATTCAAATTTAATATCAAGCTTTAACAAAGGTTTATTAGATTTAGGTTGCATAGGTTGAACATTACTTCTTTGAAGAGGAAGTAGATGAATAAGATGAAGAATATGGAGATGAAGGCTTGGGAGGGTCACTACCAACTCCTACTCCTTTACCTTTTTCATCTTTTGAAGAGGATTCACGTTTCTCTTTTTTTATTATTCTTATAGAGCTCTTCCATCATCATCTTCATGTCTTGGAAGGCTTTGCGAAATTGATCTTCATTCTCAAAGATTTCAGGACTGGGATATTTTCCTTCTTTTAGTTATTCCATGGTTTTCCTTTGAGTTACAACTCACCTTGATCTGATCTCTGGATTAATCTCCTCAAGTACACCTTCTCCTCGCTTTAATTTCAACCTGTTTAACATCCACCACTTGCAATTTTTCCTATTAAACTACTCTAATACAAAACTTTATTTGTAATTAAAGGTTTACAAAATAACTTGTACTTATCCTTAATCATATATTTTCTTGATCGAAAATAGAATTTTGAGGTTGTGTTTATTTAATTGTTGAAATTAGATAATTGAGTTCACTTAACTCTTTGCACAAATTAATGTATCAGTAACTAATTACTTAAATGTCATAATTAAAATTCAAAGAAGGGATTAAAACTAAAAAGAATAAGAGAGAATAGAGATATAATAAGTAATTTATTAATGAAGTTCACCCATATGTTTAGGATAAGTCTTTGGGTCTGCTTCTCAATGTAGGACTGGTTTATTAATGACGCCAAGCTTTAATTTCCTTTGTACATCATCCAAGCTTCAAAACTGCATTACAAATTCTCTCACAGTCTCCTCTCAACTCCTAAAGATACTTTCCCGTATCCTCCTTTACTCACATCCAAGGGATAGGCTTAAAATTCCTTTAAAATCCAAATTACACTAAAGGAATACAAATTACAAATGTCTTTGCATACACTAGTCTCCCACCTTCTCTTGCCTACTTTCCTCCCAAAAAGAAAATCATTGCTTCACATGAGAAATATCTCCCCCTTAAATACAATTTCCCATATTATTATGGGATTAAAAAAATAATATTTTAAAAATCCCCTAAATCACCTATTCTAGCCCCTTTAGATTTAAAATCAAATAAAAATCTTTTAAAACCCTTTTAACTTTTTCAGGCTTAATAGGTTTTAATATTTCAATGGCTCTCATATAATGAGCCATTTAAAATCTCTTAAAAATATTCTAAAAATGGGCTTATTTAAATTATTATGTTTTGAAAATGATTTATATTCACTTTAAATAGAATAATATGCTGACATTGGTGCAAGAGCACCTACACCTTATTTTCACAATTTAAACATTTGATGTTGATCTTAGGTGTGCCTATGGAGTTTGAAGGGTTGTTTTGATGTTTATTTTCTTTGAATAAGGTCTAAAATACCATATAATGTGTATTGGAGGGTGTTTAGTGTCTTAGGAGGTCAATTGGGTGAAAAAATGCAAAAGTTGTAAAATGTTGTCAAGAGCAACATTGACAAAAAAAATGCAATTTAGAGTTAAATAATTCAAATGTTAGTTGTGAACATTAGTTTGAGGTAGTTTGAGGTTTTAAAATGTATATAAAGCATCTTCAAGGATCGAAGGAGGAGGGGATCAAGTTGTAATGTGATTTTCATTCAAACATAACACTAAATTCTATAATTTTTACTATCTTTTTACACTTTCCTTGATTTGTACAATTCATAAAGGTTCTTCCAGGCTATGAAATTCATTGTGGACTGTGGGAGCATGTTTTAGTTTCAATTTTAAATCAATTTGAGTATTTAATATTTGAATTTAGAGAAGATTTCTTTGGTTTTCTTGGACTGCCTGTAACAAGCCAGTAGAGTCACTATTTTGAAGTTTTAAGTATGATTTAGACATTCCACCTTTTGTACAAGGTTGTGGCTTAGCGAAATGTCTTCAATAATTTTATTTTAGTTGTTCTAATGGTTAGAAAGGTCAAGGGAATCAAGTAATTTGAAAATGTGTGATACCCTAGTGTTGGGCAGTATTTTTTTCCCTTATGAAAATGAGAAACCTGAGTATGGGTTTGGAGAAATCTTAAATGGACTAGCCTTGTGAAGGTTTAGGAAGTTTGTGCAGGTTATTTGGAAGGATTTTGAAGCTTTTTTTTGAGTGGATGAGCCCGGGAGATATGAGTTTCATCAAAATCCTAAGTTTATGCATGATAATGGAGGGTTTCAAAGAACAACATTCAGGAAGCATTGAAATTGAAAACAAACTGTGAAATTTGATGTTTTGAAACATTATTAGTGATTGTTCAATGAGTTTTTGTGAAGAATAGTGGTTTAGGAGGGACCTCCATTGTAAAACAAGGCTAATTGGAGTCATAAAAACATGGTAGGTTAGAGGCTTTCAATATTGTGTTAAATAACCACTTTGAATCTATGGGAAAGTTGTCTTAGATCTTGTTGGAAGTCTTTGAGGGAATTCATTTTTTCTTTGTAAGACCTTCTCAATAAGTTAGGTCCATTTAATGATTTTTGAGGCCTATAAGCCTAAATGTGTTCTCTATGGATAATTTGAGAGAATAGTGTTTTGAAGGTTGTTTCCTTGTTTGTGTCTGATCACTCTAAGATTGTTTGGGGTCTTCCTCCACCTTGTATTGCATCAAAGTGGTATTAGAGCTGAGGGATAGGATCCCTTGTTGGTGATTTTTTTGGTTTTTTTAGGCTTAAAGAAATTTGATTGGAGAAGATGCCTCCTAAAGGTGTTGGTGCTGCTAGAGAGTTGTAGGGCATGAAAGAGAAGCATGCTAATCTTCTAGAATCTCATAATGTAGTTTTGGAAAGGCTTTCTACCTTGGAGATGAGGAAAAGGAGAGAAGTGAATGATGAGAGTGAAACAGAGGAGGAAGATGAAGACTATGAAGATGTTGAAGAAGAACTATATCTTAAAGACTAGAGAATGGTGAAGATTCTCAAGGCAATGAAAGGTGAATCAATAAAGGTAAAAGTTGATCTTCCTGTTTATGGTGGTCATTTAAATGAAGAGGAATTACTTGATTAGATTGCTACTATGGATAACTATTTTGAGAGTGAAAATATTTTAGAAGAACAAATGGTGAAGGTGGAAAAAACAAAGATAAAAAGGACATTCTCATCTTTGGTGGGATTATGAGCAAGAAAGCAAGGAAAATCAAGGATAACTTCATGGGACAAGATGGTACAGAAGTTGAAAGGTAAGTTTCTTCTAATGGACTATGAGGTTTAGTTGTATAAAAATTTGTAAGGATTGAAACAAAAGGAACTAGATGTTAAATAATACATTGATGATTTTTTACAAAATAAGCATAAGGTCTAGGAGGGATGAGGATGAGATTGAAAATGTGGCTAGGTATCTAGGTTGTTTGAGGTTTAATATTCAAGATGAACTTGTTGTTTCTAACCCCAAATTTGTTTATGAATGCTTTCAATTAGCAATCAAGGTGGAGCATAAACTTAAGAGGATAGAAGAGAAATCAATGAGAGGAAGAGGTGTTCCTAGTGCAAGAGGAAGAGGAATAAATTCTACACCAAAGCAACCATTGGAAGAACAAGAAGGAGAAAATAAAGGTAAAGAGAAAAGTGTTGATTCTAGAGGTGGTTTTAGAGGTAGATGAAGGTTTAGTTTTGGAAGAAGTTCTAATGATTTTGTAGGGAGATGTTACACGTGCAATGAATTTGGTCATCCATCTTGGAAATTCCCTAAGAGAGTTGGTAGTTCATCATGTGTTAAAAATATAATTGATTGGAGAGCACGATTGGTTCAAGAGGAGTGTGAAAGAAATCATTCTACAAGTAAGAGGGTTGATCCTGAAATAGGGGAAATGTTGATGGTAAGGAAGACAATATTGAAGGAAACAAAAGAGGTAGAACCATTGCAAAGAAAGAGCCTCTTCAAAACTACATGAAAGTGCAAAAATAAGGTATGCAATATTGTAATTGATTCTGCACCAATTGAGAATATGGTGTCTACTGAAATGGTGAATAAGCTAAATTTGAAAAGAGTACCTCATGAGTGTCCTTATAAAGTTTCATGGTTAAGTGATTGTTAGACTTTATTGGTGAATGAAAAGGAAGTGGTTGATTTTCATATTGGAGGTTATAGTGATAGTTTTGTTTGTGATATCCTACCTATGGACTGTTGTCACCTACTCCTGTAAGTGTAGGAATGAGTTAAACAATCTAAACATGCTTCTACACTTCTGAATAGGACATTGCATCTAAGATTTAAGAAATTTAAACTAATTTAAACTAAAAATCTTCATAAATCTATCCTATTGCTCTCTAACTCTAAATATTTCTTTAATCTATTTTGCTCTCAGATTTAGAAGCTTATTAAACTATTGAAATGACACTTAGAGAATGAGAATTAAGCTATTCTATTCTTATATGATTTAAATGTGCAACTAAAATGATTCTACAGCAAAGCTTCTAAGAAAGAAACTACTGCAAACTGCCATAATTAAGATGCTGGATGGATGTTGAGTGAATACTGAATGCTTGAGATGCTGGATGAATGCTAGATGCTTTGGAAAACCTGCAGAGTAAGATTGCATAAGTTGGGATCCATTTCCTGTAGCCAAAGAGCTGTATTTATAGCTTTCACGACAACACATTTGCATGGGAATATAGGATAAGAGGCTGTGATTTAATCTAGAGAATTGAATGGCATGGGATAAGAAGATGGAGCTGATCATGGAGGATTGTTTCTCCCCATGAAAACACCAGGCAAGATGAGAGGGAAGGTGGGTGGAAGGTGGTTGAGAGAACTTCCTGCAAGTTTGTCCCCGAAGCTCTTCCCGTGAATGACAGTGGAATTAATTAAATTTTGAAAATTTAATTTTATTGGTGAGTGAATAGTGGTAGATAATTTATGCATAAATTTAAATAAATTTAATTTATTTAAATTTAGCAAAAAGAGGATTGAATAATTTAATAAATCAAACTATAGGGTTTGTTTATTAAATTAAAACAAAAAAAGGAAAATGATAATTAAATAAAAGATTTTAGAATATCTTTATTTAATTAAGAAGAAATGTGATGAGGTAATTAAATAACACAAATTATTTTAAGTTGTGCATTAAATTTATGATAGAAATATAAAAGAAGTAATAATGATAATAATTAAATAAAACAAAGTTTTCAATTTCGTTTATTTAATAATACGATGATAATAATTAAATAAAACAAAGTTTTCAATTTTGTTTATTTAATTAGGAGAGAAATAGAAGAACTAATAATGAACTTAATATAAATAAATATTTCTATTTATTTACTAAGTAGATGAATTTAAGATAAATTAATAAAATAAGTCGTATTTAATTAATTAGATTCTCCAGACCATTTTTAGGTGTCTACATTTTTCCCCTCTTTGAAGTGATGTGTTTACGCATTGCTTCAAAGAATGATTTTTCCTCAACTACCAGTATTGACGAAAAGTTTAAAATATGCCCCTGATTTGCCCCAGATGTTGAATTTTGAAATGATAGCGATATATGCCCCCACGGGAGATAAATTGATGAATTTTGAATTTTTTTATGATTTTTCAAAAATTTTGAATTTTCATGATGATTTGATGATGAATTGGTGAAGAAACAATTTGTCTCCCGACAAAATTGTTCAAAAATGCCCCTGTGATAGATAAGAATAAATTCCCTAGAAGGAAAAATAAATAAATCCCATAAAAATCACACAATAATAACCTATAAAAGCTCAAAAGGTCATTTTCAAAAGTCATTTGTGCATTTGACTTTGACAATCTTGTGATAGAGACCCTCAGAGTGCTAGAGCCTCAGGATGCCGATCCCTTACCACACCCACCGACTTGAGCGTGTGCGACGTCACCAGCGTCCGACCGACTATGGACCTCTGGTACATACCCCAAATCCTCCTCGTAATTTGTGCTTGTACGTTTTTGTCATTTTTCATGTGTTTTATGTTTTTAGCATGCAGTAGACACGGTTTAGCACGTCTGTTATCTGTTGTAGCGCGCCATAGTTTTAGCGCGCCAATCAAGTTTTGTAGCGCGTCCGTGGATTAGGGTAGCGCGTCAGAAGTTTTAGCACATCAGGTCAATTTTGTAGCGCGCCAATAATATTTTGTAGCACGCCACCAGATGTAGCGCTTTAGGCAGATTTCATAGCGCTTCAGTAGGATTTTGTAGCGCTTGGAAGAATAGATTGATGAAAAATTGTGCACTTTGATTTTTGTCAATTTGTTGTTGATTCCATCTATTTTAGTTTGATTGTGACTAAAATAAATGGTAAACGATCTCATGATGAGCGAGATCTATTGATTGATAATAATTACCCTCATGATAGGCGAGGAATAATTAAACTTTCTGAAGGAATGAACCCGATTGATAGATGAGGGTTCCTTGACAAATTGATAGTTTGATAAGTAAAGCACAATTTTTGAAAATTTGATGATCTCCTGATGTTTAATATTCTGATTAAAATGTTCTTTTTGTATGATAACAGGAGCATTTAGATGTTATCCAGGTGCGAGAGCAGTTCCCTTGGTCTTTTGATATGATACCACAACTTTCCCCAGATGAGAGACAACATATTACCGATTGTGGTTTAGCGACATTACTAGATATGCCCCATATTAGACTTAATAGGGGTTTACTGACAGCTTTAGCAGAGCGGTGGCATAGTGACCACAACACCTTCCATTTACCTACTGGCGAGATGACCGTGACGCCAGAGGATGTATGACGTATTCTTTGCATTCCTTTTGTTGGGGAGATTGTCGTGCATGATTCAGAGGATGTTGGTGGGGTAGAGTCTATGCGGAGAGTCTTTCAGGATCCCCATGTTGCGGGAGAGTGGGTTCCATGGGTAGAGATTTATGAGTCATATGCTCCACTTCCTTCAGTTTTGGCTGGCTTTATTGGTGGATTCCTTTGTCCTGATAAGAGGTCAAAGGGTCTATCTCTCGAATGGGGTCGAGTATTAGAGGGTATGGTGGTACACATGACGAGATATGCTTGGGGCATGTGCATGCTTGCTCAGCTCTATCATGATTTACACTGGATCGTGTACCTCAGAGGCAGCAGTTTATCGGTGGGAGCTACTCTTCTTCAGGTATGGGCATGGGAGCATATTGCTGTTACGCGTCCTGTGTCGGTGTTATCGAGACCAGTGATGAGACCCTATGTGTTTCATTACAAAGGCAGGCCTACCCAGCATATGATGGGTAAGCTAGATTATTGGAGGCAGATTATTGATGATGTGGAGACAGTGACCTGGCGTCCTTATTTAGACTGTGATGACTGGGATGATGATAATATTGAGTTGGGGTTCTTGGCCGATTCAATGTATTTGATCAGGAAGAGCCCCAGGATCTTGGAGTGATTCCTGTTTCGTCGTGTCTACAGGCAGTATGGGATTGTGTCGTGTATGCCACAGGGAGTAGCGCACTACGGACGACGACGGATAGATGCCAGTGATTGGGGTCCATGCTTGCCTTATGGGGCACTTGTTGAGGGTTATCGTGCTCTGCAGCCATCGACCTGGGATATGTGGCAAGACATTGTTGAGGCACCTGTTACTCCCGAGTATGGACAGTATTTGGCTCTGCACCCTCCTCCTCGTATTACCATTCTAGATGAGCCAGTACCAGCACCAGCACCAGCACCAGTAGCTGCAGGGGGTGTTCAGGTTGGTTAGAGACAGAGGAGAGAGGAGGATGTAGATGTGGACGTGGAGGGTAGCGAGGAGAGTGACAGTGATGAGAGTGATGATAGCAGTGATGATGATGACGGAGATGGGAAGAGGTCGAGCGTAGCAGGTACTTCAGAGCCCTCGACTAGTGCGTCTCGCAAGAGGTAGGCCATTGCTTCCTCATCAGCAAAGTGATCAGAGGTTGCGAGTGTACAGGTGCAGGTTCAGACCTTACAGGGACAGCTAGCACAGGTGTAGGGATTACTAGCACAGACGCAGGCCCAAATGCAGGCATAGCTAGCTACTGTACAAACACAGATTACCTCTCTGATTGGTGAGAGAGATGAGGCCCTACAGGTAGCAGTGACAACACAGGCTCAGCTAGCAGGTATACGAGCACAATTGACCACTGCCCAGGCACATATCACAGCCTTTACTGCAGAGCGAGATACTATCAGACATGAAGCAGAGATAGCACAGGCTACTGCAGAGAGATTGCAGAGAGTGGTAGATGGGACCTTTGTGGCAGATTACATGCGAGAGGTAATGCGAGGAGGTGCTGAGATTGAGTTTTACAGGAGCCGCTATCATGAGATTTTCCCCCCCAGAGCAGAGAGTCAGTTATGCCCAGTCTCGCTCAGAGAGGACTTGTTCGATGATAGTGAGTAGAGGCGTGACACAGCCTCTTCCGAGAGATCTGAGAGATCTGAGAGATCCTGGGACATTTGGTGGTGGTCATGATACTGGCGCGAGACCTGCTCCTTCTAGTGCGAGTGCTACTTGATATCAGTTGTGTACCCTTTGAGAGATATATACAGCCATTTTTGATATGATGTTATTTTCATCCTTTTCAGACTTCATTGTATACTTGACACTTGATGAGATATATATGTGCAGCGATTCAATTGATCTATGATGTGTTCTACATGATTGATGTGATGGATGCATTTTAATTTTTTATGTTTTATGATGATTTATTTTACTAGCTTGTATGGATGCATTAATGATGATGTGATATGATATTGATGATGTATTTTGTATGATAAATAAAATGAGATGTAGATGAATGATGTACTGATGAGATGTAATGTATGAGATATAAATGATTGATGTATATAATGAGATGTAAATGAATGCTGTATGGATGAAATGTAATGTATAAAATGAGATGTAAATGAATGATGTATGGATGTAATGCAATGTATGATGTATAAAATGAGATGAAAAAAATGATGTATGGATGAAAATGTAATGTATGAAATGTAAATGATATGTGGATGAAATGAAATATATGTAAATGATATGTGGATGAAATGTAATATAGAATGAGATATAAATGATTGATGTATGGATGTAATGCAATGTATGATGTATAAAATGAGATGAAAAAAATGATGTATGGATGAAAATGTAATGTATGAAATGTAAATGATATGTGGATGAAATGAAATATATGTAAATGATATGTGGATGAAATGTAATATAGAATGAGATATAAATGATTGATGTATGGATGTAATGCAATGTATGATGTATAAAATGAGATGAAAAAAATGATGTATGGATGAAAATGTAATGTATGAAATGTAAATGATATGTGGATGAAATGAAATATATGTAAATGATATGTGGATGAAATGTAATATAGAATGAGATATAAATGATTGATGTATGGATGTAATGCAATGTATGATGTATAAAATGAGATGAAAAAAATGATGTATGGATGAAAATGTAATGTATGAAATGTAAATGATATGTAGATGAAATGAAATATATGTAAATGATATGTGGATGAAATGTAATATAGAATGAGATATAAATGATTGACGTATGGATTTAATGTGATATAAAATGAGATGTAAATGAATGATGTAACATAACATGTATATGATGTCCCGAAATGAGATGTTTATTGTGAAATTTATGATGAGATGAAGAAGTGATTTTTGTATGTATGTCAGTATGAAAATTGTATGTATCAAGTATACTCAATCCTTAATAAGAAAAGATAACATTATTTGTGAATGAATCTTTGTAACTTGTGCAACCAGTACTCTGCAGATGTATTATTATGAATGCAATCTATGTTTACGATGCAAACCTATTTTATCAATGCAAACCTAAGTGTCATTTCAATAATCTTTTTATTCTGCTTTGTATCATCACTGAGCTTTTAAAATGTTGAAAGCGAATACAAGCATCAATGATATGAGATAAACCAATGATGACCTGAGTATTTCTTTCATGATATTTGATATTGCAAGCGAACACAAGCATCAAGGTATAAGATAGACCAATGATGACCCGAGCATTTCTTGCGTAAACAGACAAGAATTAATCATTTTCTTAAGTGAATCAGAATGTCCTCCATGATACTTGGTAGAGCACTTCCCGTGACAATTCACAAAATAATAATGACTAACTCACAAACAACAAACAAAGAAAAGGTATCATTCTCCTTCCTTGCTTCCCTAGTTCAATACATCATCGAGTAGCTCCAAAGAAATGATAAAAATAAAAAGCACAACAATTCAAATTTTACTTAATGTATTTTCAAATCATTATTCAGATTAGATCATTGATGTTGAACTGTGTGTGCTGATGTTTGCATGATATTCCCAGACGTTTGACCAAATGATGTAACCTAAAGACCTATCCTAGGGGTCTCAGGGACTGATCAAATATTATTCTTGCCTACGTTATATACGCAGAGACCACGTAGTTCGACTGACACAGACTCCACTTTCAATTGATGTAGACTCTATTTTTGTGTTTTTAATTTTTTGAATGTTTTTGCATGGATTTTTGGATTTTGATTTTCTGATGTTTTTTTTGGATTTTTGATTTTTTGATGTTTTTGGATTTTGATTTTCTGATGGTTTTGGATTTTGATTTTCTGATGTTTTTGATTTTCTGATGTTTTTGGATTTTTGATTTTCTGATGTTTTTGGATTTTGATTTTCTGATGTTTTTGGATTTTTGATTTTTTGGTGTTTTTGGATTTTGATTTTATGATGTTTTTGGATTTTTTCAAGTATCGTCACTTGGTGTTGTCATGTTTGATTGCCTTTCCATTTAAGCTGAAAGTCCATTGTACCAAATAACACTAGGATGTTGCCCCCAAGCCAGGGTAAAACATGATATCCTTGCTATGACATGGATAGTGATAATGATTATCTCAAATAATAGATGGAAATGATATGAAAGGAAACAATCGTAACAAAACTGTACCTAACAGATAGAAGAGCTTGGTGAAAATCACAAGTAGCACCTGTTTGCTAGGTTTTCATCACTTGTTTTTATTGTGTCCTTTTTCTTTTTCTTTGTATTTTTTTTTTTTCTGTCATCATACGCTTGTTTTCCAGGTTTTCATCAAGATAACTTTATTGACCGTGCACTAGGTATCCTCATGTGTAGAATCGCCTGAGATGAATGCTGTTCATGGGCTCCTCGAACATATCTCCTTCTGGTGTAGACAACCGGTATGCTCCTGATCCATAGACTGATATGATAACATAAGGCCCTATCCTGTTAGGTTCAAACTTTCCCTTCTTTTCTCTGTCTGCTTGATTTCTAGGGTTTTCTCATAGGACCAAGTCTCCAATCTGGAAGACTCTAGGCTTAACCCTATGATTATAGTTCCTAGACATTCTTTGTTGATAGGCTATCAAATGATTGACAACTTGTTGTCGACGTTCATCAAGTAGCTCTAATTCTTGAAGTCTAGAGATCCTATAATCCTCATCTGAAATGAGTCCTTTTAGTGAAACTCGAAGGGATGGAATTTCTACCTCGATAGGTAATATTGATTCTGATCCATAAACAAGAGCATATGGCGTAGCTCCTGTTGGTGTTCTTATGCTAGTCCTGTAAGCCCAAAGAGCAGGGTTAAGCTGAACGTGCCAATCACGCCCTACCTCATTTACAGTCTTCTTGAGAATCTTTAGGATTGTTTTGTTGGAAGCTTCTGCCTGTCCATTACCTTGAGGGTAATACGGGGTTGAAAAGCGATGTTGGATGTGGAACTTTTCACACAGCTCTTGGACGTCTTGGTTCTTGAAAGGTCTGACATTATCTGTAATGATCGACTGGGGTATCCCATAGCTACAAATGAGATAATTAAGTATGAAAGATGATATTTGCTTCCCAGTGATTGTGGTTAAGGGAACCGCCTCCACCCATTTTGTAAAATATTATGTTGCTGTGATAATGAACTTGTGTCTATTAGATGAAGATGGGTTAATTTTCCCTACCAGGTCTAATCCCCACTGACAGAAAGTCCATGTAGTTGTGAATGGATGTAGCTCCTGTGCCGGTGCATGTATAAGATTGCCATGAATCTGGCATTTTGGACATCTCTTGACAAACTTATAAGATTCTTGCTCCATGTGTGGCTAGTAATACCCCAAACGAAGGAGTTTCTTTGCTAAAGATAATCCACTTGAATGTGTACCACAAATTCCTTCATGTACCTCATGTAAAGCAGAAGTGGATTCGTTATATTCTAAACAACGCAAAAGAGTACCATTTAGGCCTCGACGATAAAGGGTGTCAGCAATAATGGTATGCTTGGCAAATTGGCGTATGAAGTTACGCTTTTGGTTGCAAGAAAGATCTGGCAGTAAGATATTATCTTTTAGATAAGTATAAATGTCTTCATAAATGGAAGATTGGGCACTATCCAAAAGGCTTATGGTTTGGGATTTGGGATTTTCATATGCAGGATTTGACACTTGTTCTACAATAAATCGATAACGATCTTGCATTTCAGGCATTTGTAGAAGAGATGCTATTGTGGCCATGGCATCTGCTGCTTTGTTCTCTGATCTTGGTATCTGCTCAAATTTGATTTCTATGAAGTATTTTCTTAGATCATCTACTAGTCTCTTGTATAAAATCAGTGTGTCATCCTTAGTTTGGTAATCATTGTTGACTTGATAGATGATTAACTGGGAGTCTCCATACACCTGTAGTTCTATGATTTTCCAGTCAATAGCCACTTTAATTCCAAGGATCAAAGCTTCATATTCTGCCACATTATTAGTGCAATGGAAGGTAAGCCTGTAAGATCGTGGAATTGTGTGTCCAAGAGGTGTGACAAATAAAATTCCTGCCCCTGATCCATGTTGTGTGTAGGATCCATCAAAGTAGAGTTGCCATGGTTGTGTTGTAATGTTGAGGATATCCGCATCAGGAAATTCCATGGTCATAGGATGACAGTCTGATAATGGAGCTTCTGCTAATTGGTCGGTGATGACTTGTCCTTTGATAGCTTTCCTTTCAACATATTGAATGTCAAACTCACTGAGGAGCATGACCCACTTTGCCAACCTTCCTGTTAAAGCTGCTTTGCTCAGTAAATACTTGAGGGGATCAATTTTTGCAACGAGCTTGACAGTGTGAGTGAGCATATAGTTTCGCAATTTTTGTGTTGCAAATACTACTGCTAAGCACGATTTCTCAATGAAGGTGTAGTTTACTTCATGTCCATTGAGTGTCCTGCTGATATAGTATATAGCCTGTTCCTTTCCTTCTTTATCCTCTTGTGCTAGCAAGGCTCCTAAAGAAATATTTGTTGTTGCGACATATAGCAACAATGGCCTGTCCTCACTGGGTGGTACCAAGATTGGTGGTGTCATTAAATAATGCTTGATGTGGTTGAAAGCATTCTCACACTGTTCATCCCATTTAAAAGACACATTTTTATGTAAAAGATGATTGAATGGATGACACTGATCTGCTAGTTGAGAGATGAATCTTCTGATGGACTGTAGTCGGCCTTGTAGAGATCTTAATGTGCTGATATTCCTAGGAGGTGGCATTTCCATGATGGCTTTAACTTTTGTTGGATCTACTTCAATTCCTTTTGTAGAAACTATGTATCCAAGGAGTTTTACTGATGTTATTCCAAAGGCACATTTCTTAGGATTTAATCTGACTTTGAAATTTTCCAACCTGTCAAATATTTTGGCCAGTATCTCTAGATGTCCTTCCCTGGTGTGAGACTTGGCTAAGATATCGTCCACATAGTCCTCCATGAAGGTGTGCATCATGTCATGGAAGATTGTTGTCATAGCTCGCTGGTATGTAGCTCCTGCATTCTTTAACCCAAAAGGCATGACGTTCCAGCAAAAGGTGCCCCATGGACATGTAAATGCTATCTTTTCTTGGTCTTCAGGAGCTATTTTGATTTGATTGTATCCTGAAAATCCATCCATGAGTGATAGTATTTGATGGCCAACTGTTAAATCTACAATCATGTCTATGTTTGGCAAAGGAAAATCATCCTTTGGACATGCTTTATTTAAATCCCAGAAATCAGTACATATTCTGATGGTGTGATTTGGTTTTGAAACAGGTACAATGTTGGATATCCATTCAGCATAATCAATGGATCTGATAAATCCAGCATCTAGTAGTTTCTTCAAATCATTTTTTACCAATAATGCAACATGTGGATGCATTTTTCTCAACTTCTGTTTTACTAGTTTAGTGCCAGCTGGTAAGGATAAGTGATGCATAATGAGATCTGTGTCTAAGCCTGGCATGTCAGAGTATGACCATGCAAAATTGATGTATCATTCTTCAAAGAATTTGATAAAATCTGGCTTTTCTGTATCTGTCATGGATGCTGCCAGTTGTAGGATTCTTACTTTCTCTGTTGTGCCAATATCAATGGACTGTGTGGGTTCTATCAACACTGATGATCTTTCATGGTAATATTGTGGGAGGATGTCAAACCTTCCATCCTTTGGTGCCTCAATGAGGTTTTCACCATTGGATGCGTTCTTTGTTTTTACTATTTTAGGATCAAATACTGCCATAGAATGGTTTTCACCATTAGATCCATTTTTTATTTTCATATTTTTGCAACTGGAAGGCTTGGCATCCTCCTGCCTAAAAGCATCATTAAAAGAAGTATTGGTAGAACAAGCATCAGATTTCTCACAGAAAAGGTAGTTAATAATGGCGGAATCATTGTCAAAAATAGGGAGATTGATGGGGTGTTGGGGTTCCCATTCGATAAGCTCGGGATGCAGTAAAGGCAATGAATCATTAGATGGGTTGAGGTCATCGATTGTGAAAGCTCGGACGGAAATGTCGTCTAGGTTGTTAGTGCTTATGTTGAGGCCTACAAAGGTATTTTCTTCCACATCATTTATCTCAATCGATGTTCGTTCATTTTCACTTGAGTCATCGAAATTTTGTGTTGCAAAGACAATAGGATTAAAACTCGAGCTTTGACCCTCCTCACGTTTGGGGGTATACTTTTTGATGACGTCGATCTGAATATCTTCATAGGAAACATCTGATAAGTTGTCCCACTCATATTAATTTGAATTTGTTTCAAAGTTATCTCTCATCTGAAGAATACGCTCCATAGTTTTATTGGTGAGTTCTGCTCTTGTTTCTTCTGTGTATCCTAGTCCAGTTCTGCCATTCTGCTGAATTGTGAGGACTTGGATTGGTTCTGTTACACTTTGTTTCCCTCGGTCAAGAGACCCTTGTTCTATTGCATATCCTAGTCCAGTTTTATCCTTATGGTGGAGCGTAAGAGGCTGGATTGGTTCTGTTATGCCTTGTTTCCTTAACCCAAGAGTTCCATGTCCTGAATATCCCATCTTCTCCAGAATAGTTTTTCCCTTTCCATATTGATTTGTCTCTATGATATTACTTGTGGAAGTGGAAGCTTCCTCATCCCTATAAAGCCAATTTAGAATAGCCTTATCTTCTGATTCTTCATCTAAATTTCCTGCTCTTACAGATATACCATCTAATGCTGTTGTAGATTGTGCTGAATTTTGGGTGATTGTAGATGGCTGTCCATACGTTTGTAAGGAGGGTAACATTTGTGATAGATGGAAAGAGTGTCCAACACCATATTCACTTATTCCTTTGTCACTTATCTGTACTTCCTTGGTGAATTGATGTGAGAGTGGAGCCAATTGTTCTTCAACATTTGAAGGGTTAGATTGTGCCACCCTAATCTCTTGTGATTTTTGTTGTTTTGGTAGCCACTTTGATATGAAGTTCTGCTGTTGCTCATCATCTGATGTGCTAACTTCTCTATTGTGAGGTATGAATGTATCCTGAGATGTTTTCAATGTATGACAAGCTTGGGTGTCTACTGTGATTATTACCTCCTGTCCATTGACGGGAAATTTCAGGCATTGATGATAGGTAGAAGGTACTACTTGCATATCATGGATCCAAGGGTGTCCCAACAGTATGTTGTATGTCAGTTCCCTATCCAAGACTTGGCAAACCACTTTTTGGACAATAGGTCCCACTTGAATGGGTAATATGATCAACCCTTTAGAGGACCTTTCTTCTTAATCATATGCTTTGATTGTGATTTTTCTTCTTGTATCAATGGCTTCATCTGAGTATCCTAGTGCACGAATCAGCTTTAAGGTACAAATATTTAAACCAGCCCCTCCATCTATCAGGACACGCTTTACACTGTGTTTATGGATGAGGACTTCAATGTGAAGGGCAGAATTATGTGGATGGGTGAGTGATACATCAATAGTTTTGAAAATGAAAGGCAATGAGGTGCAGATAGATGTCCCACCATAGCTTGGAACTGACACACATCCAAATTGTTAGGTACCGTGGTTGATACAAGAGCTTGTTCAAGAACCTCTTTGTGTGATGGGGAAATCTTTAAAAGTTCCAAGATGGATATTTGTGTTGGTATTTTTTGCAATTGATCGATGAGATTATATTGATTAGACGGAGGATCCACAGATGGGGATGATATTGATGCTCCTTTCAATATAACTTTGGATTGTGCCCTTGTTGTGGCATTAACCGATTGGTACTCTTGTTTCCCTTTGAGTGTGATTACGTTAATTTGGTTTTCAGATTTGTCCATATGTTGTACCAAATTGGTAGATGTAATGTCATTGTTCTGATTGATTTGGTTGCATAACTCTTCATCCTCCTTGGCAGCAGAAAAACAAAGGATCGTTGTGTCATAAACATAAACGACGTTCTTACCTTTGGTGTTTGTGGAAGAGGATTCTCCCTTCTGATAATTGGGTAGAGGATTTTTGAACGTCGTATGATCTTTGTTTGTTTGGTGTCCCTCTACAAATACTTTCTTTTGATCTATGAGGTCTTGTACCGCATGTTTTAACTGCCAACAATTTTCAGTCATGTGGCCTTTATTTTGATGGTAGTGACTGTAATGTAAGTCATTCCACCATGATGGTTTGACTTGAGGGTCCCAATTTCTAGCCTTTTGTACTTGAATGAGTTTTTTGTCTAAAATTTCTTTGAGGACTGATTCCAATGATTGTCCTAATGGCGTGAATTTTCGTTTATTGGATGGTCGTTGGAATGATTGGGTTTTTGTTTCTCCACTGTTTTGATTATTCCCTTGATCACTACTTTGTTTGACATTAAGACCATTGTTTTGTTTGTGTGTAGGGGTTGGCGTCAAGGTGAATACTAGTTTAGATGTGTGTGTATCGATCATGGTATCAATATTCTTGTTCTTTTGCCAAAATCTTGGCTTTTCATTGTTGTTGTTAGAGGAATTGTTATTGTTTGAACCTTCAATGAAGTGTTTGATCATTCCTCTTTTGATTAGAGCCTCTTCGATTTTGAGCCCCTTTTTGATAACTTGTTCAAATGTAGATGGACATTGTAAGTCCAATCTGTAATTCATGTCATCCACTAAGTTATCAATGAACATCTCTATCTTCTCCTCTTTAAGAATAGATCTAGGGTATTTAGAAAATAGCCTTCTCCATCGTTGGAGAAAGGAAAGAAACTTTTCACCCTTCGCTTGTTTGGTGTTGTAGAGTTCTTTTAAGGTCACCCCATGTTGGATGTTGAATGAGAAGTGCGTTATGAACCTATTGATCAGTTCTTCAAAAGATTGGATCCTAGGTTCCAATTTAGAAAACCAATCCATGCAAGTGTTTCCTAAGCTTCTTGGAAATAATCGTAGTAAGAGTCCTCGTGTGCGAACTCTATGCTTATGGCTCAAAATTCCCGTACGTGATCAAATGGATCGGTTCTTCCATTGTATTTGTTGTATGTTGGGTATTCACAATACCGTGGAAATGGTATCATGTTAATGCTTGGATCGAATGGATAAGGGCAAATGTCTTGTAAGGAATATCTTTTTGTTGGCCCTTGTTGGATATTTTGGAACTGTAATTGTAATTGTTGGATTTGTTTTGTCAAAGCATCTATTTGATTTGGGTTTTCCATACTAGTTGTCTGGGGTGTGGTCATTTCCTTGAGTTGATTGACATCAAAGTCTTTAGGAAGCTTAGCACCTTTGTCAACTAATAATAGAAGATACTTTTCCATATCTTGCTCTAGCATCTTTTCCATAAATTTATGGAAATGAGGGTCTTGTTGAACTTTCTCGATTCCTTCTGCAGTTATTTCTTTCTCGTGTGAATTAGTGAGAGGATCAGTGTTACTGTATCGTCCCCAAGGATTTTCTTCAGCCATGGCTGCTATTCTTTCATTTTCTTCTTGTTGTTGTTGTCTTTGATATGCTGATCATGTGAAAATAGGCATACAAACATTAGAGTTTTACTCTAGACTTTGATCTTGGATTTTTTATTGGATAAGTGTCGAGGTTTTTGATTTAAAATCTGATTTAGTCGTGTCTAGTTTCGTGATGGAATGATGATAAAAATCCTTGATAGGGAAACTTTGACAGAAAATCTCAGATTTAGTGTTAAGGACACTTTGCAAGATGTTTCAAGATCTAGGCGTAATAGTAAAGTTTTCTTTCTGTATGATTCAAGTGTTTTGGACTGTAAAAAAAAAATGTTTTGGACTGATGAAAACCTTGTTATCGATATGGGTAAACTGACAAACTGTCTTACCAACTCTCTGTTTTTCTGACTTTTTGGAGTGCTAAAACAGAGACATGACGTGCTAAAACAGAGTAGTGACGCACTGGAACAGAGACCCAAAGCACTAAAACAGAGACCTGACACGCTGGAATAGAGACCCAAAGCGCTAAAACAGAGAAGTGACGCGCTGGAATAGAGACCTAAAGTGCTAAAACAGAGCAGTGACACGCTAGAACAGAGACCCAAAGCGCTAAAAAAGAGACCTGACGCGCTGGAATAGAGACCCAAAGCGCTAAAACAGAACCATGAGGTGCTAAGATAGAAAACTATCTTATTCTATGAAACTCACTTGGTCTGGTATCGTATTGTATGGTCGGTTGTGGGATGTATTTTGGATGAATTCTTTGACTATGATTGTGGTGTTGCCTAAGAGCCCTTCTTTGATAAAATGCTTGTGAATCTAAGGGAGCTACAACATAGTCGTCCATATAACCTCTAGAGAAATCGTGATACCTATGAATAAAAGTCTTATGTTGGAGTAGAACTTTCCTGCTTTGATATAGAAATTGTTGTTTTCTCAGAAGTTGTTTGTATGCAAGTGTTTTCTTTGGTTTTCTGATTCGTTTAACAAGAGATTTCTTGACAAACTTGGTGGATACCCAATCTCGAATCATGAGAATTCCACAAGTGTTTTGAAGATTTTTGTGATGATCTTATCTGAATTTAATGAGAGAAAACATAGCAAGCAAGAATAGAATGGTTGACTTTAAAAATCCTAGAATCTAAACAGATAGTGTATGTTCTTAAGAATCAAGCATGATTCTTTTTTATTTTCACTAGTTTATAACAGATAAGACACTTCAGATAGACTCACTCTTAGAGAAAAAAGGTCATTGTTATATACTCAAACGGCCCACAGCTTGGAATTGCGTTGACGCACACAGCCATGTCACCCCCTAGAGGGCGCCCACGTTTTTGTCTTTTCCAGGTGCGTACTCAGAGTGACGAAAGTGGATACCGGATCCCCTAAGCAAACAGTCCTTGGAAATTATATGGTGAGTGCTTGAGGGTAGATTCGTCCCCGCCCCTGCACCGCCGAGTATTAGAATGTTTAGAAACTGACAAGCATGCTTCTATTTCTAGGTTCTTAGATACGATTTCTGTTCGGAGCGGCAAATGGATAAACTCCCTCAAGAGACCTCCCAATCTTTAGAACAAATATTTTGGGGATGGTTATCCTGCACACTTCCGTTGAAAGAGGGTTTCCCCAAATTCACATAAATTTTTAAGTGGGTTGGAATACCATGGCTTTTGGCTGTCCCCACTCAGGTCGTTCCCGTAGGGTGAGTACTTTTCCCCACTACGACAGCCCTGTCTAAAGGTTTTAAAAAGCTTTAAAATGCGTAAAGAAAAGCGAGTCTGGTATTCTAATGCACCTAGTAAAGGGTAGAGCATAAACCTATCACCCAATCACAATAGAGAAATTTTGTTCACTTTTAAAACCCAAATGACAAATTAGCTAATCTATATGGAGATATTGCTCCATAACAGCATGATGTTCAATTTTAATCCCACAAGAAAATGTGAAGTTTCTATCCTAGGATTGATCAATTTTTATCCATTTCTATCCTAGGATTGATAAATTTTATCCATTTGCTATCCTAGGATTGGTAAATTTTAATCAAAAATTAGACAACAACAAAATTTGGCCGCGGACGCGTCGGATCCAAATTAAAAAAAAATGATTTTAAGGATAGTGAAGCGGCGCGCTGAAACAGTGACACGGCGCGCTACAACAGAAACCCGACGTGCTAAAACATAACATCGGCGCGCTATAAAATCCAACTGGTACGTTGCAAAAAGTCACGGTTCCACCAAAACTATCACACCGATACCTGTAAGACACTTTTCTCAAAAATCAAGCAAAATATGGGGTTATGCCCCACGGTGGGTGCCAATTTGTAAGCGTAGGAATGAGTTAAACAATCTAAACATGCTTCTACACTTCTGAATAGGACATTGCATCTAAGATTTAAGAAATTTAAACTAATTTAGACTAAAAATCTTCAGAAATCTATCCTATTGCTCTCTAACTCTAAAAATTTCTTTAATCTATTTTGCTCTCAGATTTAGAAGCTTATTAAACTATTGAAATGACACTTAGAGAATGAGAATTAAGCTATTCTATTCTTATATGATTTAAATGTGCAACTAAAATGATTCTACAACAAAGCTTCTAAGAAAGAAACTTCTGCAAACTACCATTATTAAGATGTTGGATGGATGTTGAGTGAATGTTGAATGCTTGAGATGCTGGATGAATGCTGGATGCTTTGGAAAACCTACAGAGTAAGATTGCATAAGTTGGGATCCATTTCCTGTAGCCAAAGAGCTGTATTTATAGCTTTCACGGCAGCACATTTGCACAGGGATACGGGATAAGAGGCTGTGATTTAATTTGGAGAATTGAATGGCATGGGATGAGAAGATGGAGCTGATCATGGAGGATTGTTTCTCCCCATGAAAACACCAGGCAAGATGAGAGGGAAGGTGGGTGGAAGGTGGTTGAGAGAACTTCCTGCAGGTTTGTCCTCGAAGCTCTTCCCGTGAATGACAGTGGAATTAATTAAATTTTGAAAATTTAATTTTATTGGTGAGTGAATAGTGGTAGATAATTCATGCATAAATTTAAATAAATTTAATTTATTTAAATTTAGCAAAAAGAGGATTGAATAATTTAATAAATCAAACTATAGGGTTTGTTTATTAAATTAAAACAAAAAAGGAAAAATGATAATTAAATAAAAGATTTTAGAATATCTTTATTTAATTAAGAAGAAATGTGATGAGATAATTAAATAACACAAATTATTTTAAGTTGTGCATTAAATTTATGATAGAAATATAAAAGAAGTAATAACGATAATAATTAAATAAAACAAAGTTTTAATTTCGTTTATTTAATAATACGATGATAATAATTAAATAAAACAAAGTTTTCAATTTTGTTTATTTAATTAGGAGAGAAATAGAAGAACTAATAATGAACTTAATATAAATAAATATTTCTATTTATTAAGTAGATGAATTTAAGATAAATTAATCAAATAAGTTGTATTTAATTAATTAGATTCTCCAGACCATTTTTAGGTGTCTACAACTCCTAGGTAGACCCTAGCAATATGATAGGAAAGCATTGTATGATGGCAGAGATAATACTTACACAATAGTGAAGGATGGATGTTCTTTTTTCTTAATTCCAATTGTGGAAGATGTGAAAGGAAAAGCCAAGGTAATAATGTGTTGTAGAAAAGAACCAATAAGTGTTGTAAAGAAAGGCAAAGAAACTGATGTTACAATCAATCATGAGCCTGAGAACACGAGGACAATAGATATGAAGGTGAGTACAGGTTTGAAATATGGTTTGACAGTGGATTTGCATGAAAATGTATTGTTGGGGACCATTGTGTGCCCTTTTTAAGACACTAGATTTGAAGGGTGTAAGATGTCTAATGGTAATAGTAAGTGCAATAAGACATGAGGATAGTAAGATGCTACAAAAGGCTGACAAAATAGTAAGTTTGATGACAAGGATGAAAAGACAGGTTGGGAAAAGTATTGAGGACAATTACAAGCATAAGGGTGAGGCAAAGGTGAAGTAAATTCAAGGAGTCACTAACAAATGTTTGATTGCAGGGGTAAATGAAGGAAGACAATCAAGTTCTATTCAAGGAATGGAAGGAAGAAAGGCATCAGGTTTGAATGTTGGAACAAAGACACATGCATCTGCAAACACAGTCAAGAATGATAGAGGTACAAAGTAGATTGAAAATTTAGTGTGTATGGACTAGTGGAGAGGATACATAGACTAGAGGAACATGTGTGCAATTTGGAGAAGTTGTTACAATCCACAACTCATGTGACATGAGTTATTTCCTATGGGGGTGTATGGTGCAAGGGCACCTACATCTTATTTTCACTATTTGAAGATTTGATGTTGATCTTAGGTGTGCCTAGGGAGTTTGAAGGGTTTTTTTGGTGTTTATTTGCTTTGAATAAGGTCTAAAAGGCCATATAATGTGTATTGGAGGGTGTTTAGTGTTTTAGGAGGTCAATTGGGTGAAAAAATGCAAAAGTTGTAAAATGTTGTCAAAAGCAACATTGTCAAAAAAATGCAATTTAGAGTTAAATAATTCAAATGTTAGTTGTGAATATTAGTTTGAGGTAGTTTGAGATTTGAAAATGTATATAAGTCCTCTTCAAGGCTCGAAGGAGGAGGGGATCAAGTTGTAATGTGATTTCCATTTAAACATAACACTGAATTCTGTAATTTTTACTGTCTTTTTGCACTTTCCTTGATCTATAGAGGTTATGCCAGGCTGTGAAATTCATTGTGGATAGTGGGAGGATGTTTTAGTTTCCATTTGAAATCAATTTGAGTGTCTAACATTTGAATTTAGAAAAGATTTTTTCATTTTTCTTGGACTTCCTGTATAGGCTAGTAGGGCCCCTGTTTTGAATTTTTAAGTATGATTTAGGCATTCCACCTTTTGTACAAAGTTGTGGCTCAATGGAATTTCTTCAATAATGTTAGTTTAGTTTTTCTAATTGTTAGAAAGGTTAGGGGAATCAAGTAATTTGAAAATGTGTGATACCCTAGTACTGGGAAGTGTTTTTATTACCTTATGAAAATGAGAAACCTGAGTATGTGTTTGGAGAAATCTTAAATAGACTGGCCTTGTGAAGGTTTGGGAAGTTTGTGTTGTTTTTTTGGAAGGTTTTTAAAGCTTTTTTGAGTGGGCGAGCCTGGGAGATATGAGTTTCATCAAAACCCTAGGCCTATGCATGATAATGGAGAATTTCATAGAATAGCATTGAGGAAGCCTTGAAACTAATTTTTTTTATGAAATTTGATGTTTTGAAACATAATTAGTGATTTTTCAATGATTTTTTGTGAATACTAGTGGTTTAGGAGGGACCTCCTTTGTAAAACAAGGCTAATTGGAGTCCTAAAAATAGGGCAGGTTAGAGGTTTTCAATATTGTGTTAAAGAACCCACTTTGAATATATGGGAAAGTTGTCTTAGATCTTGTTGGAAGTCTTTGAGGGCATTGGTTTTTCCTTTGTACGACCTCCTCAATAAGTTATGTCCATTTGATGATTTTTGAGGCCTAGAAGCCTAAAGGTGTTGTCTATGGACAATTTAAGAGAATATTGTTATGAAGGTTGTTTCCTTGTTTGTGTTGGATCACTCTAAGATTGTTTGGGGTCTCCCTCCACCTTGTGTTGCATCAGACATATCTTGAAAATCTTGCATGGTGTGTTGGTTGGGCACCCATATAGTGTATGGGAGGTTGGGGGTTTAAACCACTCGCCCCCCTATTTTTAGATTTTCCTTTATTTATTGTATAAATAAAATCATTGCCCAACATATGCTAGAGAAGTCCATGTGGTGTAGTAGTTAGGAGGAAAAGTAGGAGGTCAATGGTCGGGGGTTTGAATCCCCCAACCCATATTTTTGAACAAACTTATCCAAACCGTTTGCCCAGTGGAGTCCACGTGGTGCCCAGCCATTGAGCCACGTGGAAGACACGTGTCAAGACATGATTTTCCAACCAATGCCACCTTATTTATTGTCCATCTATTATAGTTGAAAATGTGGCACCATTTGGCTAGTCCATGTCACCTATACGAATGCCATGACATCACTAATGTAGACAAAGATTTTGGCACCACAAGGCTCTCTAACACTTCTAGGGTTTTTCACCTAAAAGGAGAGAGGTAGGAAAAAATATGCAATGTCCCCACTCAAGAATAATGAAATATGGATGCAATATGCCTAAATGTTATGTCCTTAATGCAGAAAATTGGTTAAAGATATTGATTATTAAATGAAAACTAAAGAAATGCACCTTGTTTGAAAACAGAGTGATGTATACAAAAGGACCTAGAAATGTAAACAAAAAATAATAGAAGTGAATAAATTTGAAGAGGATCACCTCAAACTGTGTTGAAAACTAGAATGGAGACTAGAAATGTTGTTGATCTTGAAATTTTGACCTACTAGGACAAGTTTACGCCGTTCTAGGCGACCTAGTCCTAGATATGGAAAATTGCACTAGAGCTTGTTTCAACCAAATGGGTATCCAAATCTACAAAAAACCATGGAAAACATGTGAAGTGAAGCTAAGTCACCCCTAATGGTGACTTAGTCCACTTTGGATTTTCTAAAAATTTGAAAGTGGTAATGGAAGCTCTTAGTCTGCACTTTCTGTTCCTCGAGGTTTCTGGTTCTAAAACTTTGATTTTTGGCACTGTGAGTGACTTTTTGTGGATATTTTGGCTTATTCAACAAGGAGATGTCTTCAACAAGTTCACAACATATCCTTCAATGATTTCCAAGTCATCAATGTACATAAATCTGCAAACATACAAGGAAGGAGAGAGAAATGTTGAAAGTTAGGGCATGGGGGTTAACTTGGTCAAACCCCTTTTTAGGTAATTAAATCAAAATGAAGAAATAATGTAATGAAGCATGAAACAATTGAGTTAGAAAATTTTCATGATGATAGATCTTGAATTTGTGTAGTAATAGATGAAGAATCTACCCTTGAATGCCCTAGAAAGATATCTTGATGACTTAGAATGCTAAAACCCTAGCTTGCTTTACATGATATGGAGAATGAATGATGAATGAATAATGAATTGATTATGAATTAGGGTTTAGAAGATTTTATTTATAGGAAATCCACCTGATTTTCCCATTAATTTGATCCCCAAGGATGACATGAAGGAAAAATAAACCTAAAATCCAAATTTTCCCACCCGAACCTTGAAAATAGCCCAAATGGGACTAAGTCACCAAATTGGGTGACTTAGTCCCACCTGGATGGGACTAATTCACCCAGATGGGTGACTTGGTCCCACAGGGGGTCTTTTGTCAGTTGGATTGTTGGGGAATGAAGAATTTTAGTTTTCATGTTGATTTTATTAGGTCTTTGATCAAATTAAGCCTCGAAATGCACAATATGGGGCCATAGGGGCCTATTAATGATGATGTAAAGGGTGATTAGGGATAGAGACACATAGGGCAATATGAAAGTGTTATTAAATACACTTTACATCATTAAAACAAGGTCCACATAGCCTAGAAATACACAACGTCCAATGTGAATGTGTAAGACCCATTACAACACTAGATTAGAATTAGGTTTAATTTACAAGCCTTCTAGATTAATGTGATAATACATTTTATAACATTGAATTAGGGGGGAAATAGGTCCATTAGTCTAGAAAAGTGAAAGTATTTTACACCAGTTTACAACACCTTTACAAGACATAAATTTTATTCATTTTACTAGGATCCAAGACATTAAATCAAGGAAAAATAAATCCAAAAGCACAAGGAGGGCCTAAACAGGAAGAAAAAGTAGAAGGGTTACTTTTTTCGTGTCCACATTTAGCCCCCACTTTAGTGAGACAATGAACCTACTTCAAAATCACACTAAAGTAGACATTCAAGAGGAGTCCTATACTACCAATGTGGATGAAAAAGGATGACAAAGATCAAAGGAGGTTGTGCAAGCCCCCAGGATCCTATGTCAAACCGATATAAGCACAAGAGAACACACACAGGGTGAATGCTTTTGCAGTAGAGTAAGATACATTATTATGAAATGGAAAGAATTAAAAGGAAGAGAAGAGTGAAAATAAAAATTCGGATCAAGCTTCGACCATTTTTCCAATTCGTGGATTAGATCTAGGCTATTTTTCCAAAAATGCATACTCACTTTGAGGCAACGAAACTCTTGGTTGTCCGTCGGGTGAGAAGTCCTAAGAGGTTAGACACATACACTCGTGGTTGGTATGCACTCACACGCATGCAAGTGGCTATGGGAAAATTCATGCCTCAGAATGGGCTTCTCGCTCAATTATATCAAAGTTATACCTCCTAATAACTTTGATAAGGTGCCACAAAAAAAATGATCGTTGAGGCCTATCAGGAAAGAAAAATTTTGTATTCTTGACACTCATAGACATTGTAAGAAATTTTCAAAGGAATTTTTCTTAATTTGTGTGAGGTCTCATCTTAGGGAACATTGTGCCTAATGTATCCAAGAGAGGAAAGATGCAAATGGTCTCATCTTGTTTCCAAGAGAGGAAAAGTGCAATATCTCATTGTGGGAAACATTGTATCTAATGTTTCCAAGAGAGGAAATCGCAAGAAAAAGAAAATAACACAATGAAATGTGGGTGTTGATGTATGCCCCCACTTTAAAGTGGTTTCTAACATCATTACTTTGAAAAATTTCTTTAAAGTATAAGAAGAAGACATGAGAGCTTACTCGAAAAGCCCTATGCCAAGTCATATGTTTCCTATAAGATACATCATAGAAGAGGTAGAATGTCACATGTGATCCAACTTAAGGCATGTTGTCCACATCCCAAGATTGTTCTTATATGTTCATGAAAGGTTAATGACTAGCCAAAAGAGACAGTGGCAAGTGACATTCAAGGACAAGGCTACTTAACCCCTTTCCCTCACTTAGTGCAGGACAAGGATGAGCTGAAAGGATTGATGAGATGCATGCGTAGAGTGAAAATTAGTATCAATTAGAGGAATTAGGTACCTCCACATAAGGAAGAGTACCAAAATCCTTAAGATGTTGAATTATACTACTCAAATCCATACATTCATTAGTAGAATGACCATGAACTCTAAGATATGTGAAAAATGATTTTTTGTAATATAATTTCTTTTAAGTTTGTGGGGGAAGAACTATCAAGTGATCTTGGAGGAGTTTCAACAAGATACCCTCTTGATCAATGGTAGAACGTGTTCCTGTAGTTTTTGGAAAAATACCTCTCACTTAGTACAAGATGTCTTACCTACGCCAGACTCACTAGATTGTGAGATTTTGTTCTCTCCTTTATATGAGGGTGTAAAATCTAACAAATTCAAATAGTTAGTGTTTTGCGAAATAACATTTACATTAAGAAAGGATGTCTGTTGTTGTTTGATTTCTTGCAAAGGAGAATGATCAAGACCACTAGTGTTGATCAGTTCAGGATGCACTACTGTTAAGGTTGGCTTAAATGAATTGTTTGTGATGGTGTTAATATTGATTTAAGGTTTGATTATTTCTATCAAAGGACTATAACCAAGACCATGAGTTGTTTCTTGTGTGTTAGGCTCTATGGGGACATGCATACCTTGTTCTCTATCACCACATCCTTTTCCACTATAACCAAGTTGTTTCATAAATTCATAACCTTTTCCATAAACATTTTTCATTGCTTTTGGATTGGGTGGTTGTTCGTGATTAAGTTCATTGAAGTTTGTTGTGTAATTTATTGTCTTGTGTTCTAAAGTGGTTGAGGGTTTTCTAAGTTTTTTGTTGACATGACTTCTTTTTCATTTCCCTTGTTAGAGGCCTTGTTTATGATTTTGTATTCTCCCATGAATTTTGGTGTGAAATCTAGGGAACCCCAATCATCAGCCAATAGCTTCGTGACTTGTTCAAATTATTTTTTCATTGTCATTTTGGTGTACGAGTTCCACTTGTGTGGTTGGTGTTAATGTGTTCAAGGGATTCTCTTTGTTTTTCTCAAGTTGTAAGACAACATAAGGCTCAGGATCAGTGTCAAGTGTGTACACTTTGTTGTTGTAGATGTATTTCATTTTACGATGAAGAGTAGAAGGTACCCCATTCATTGCATGAATCCACAGTCTACCTAAGAGAAGATTACATGAAAGTTCATGAGCCATAACATGAATTTTTGTGTCCAATGTGACCTTTCCAACTGTAAGAGGTAAAATGATCACCCCAAGTAGTTTCTTTTTCAACATTGTCAAATCCCTTAAGAGATAAAGAATCAAGTTGAATGTTTGATTTATCAATGCCAAGCCTATCTAGAAGGCTTACACTACACACATTAAGGGTAGAGCCAGTATTGACAAGAGTTATCTTTATACCTTTTCATTTGTATTGAGATATGATCATGAAAGAATCATTTTTGTTTGCACTTCCAAAGAGGGGAGTTCACTTTGGTGGAAAACAATGCTAGTGTTTATTCCTTGAATCATTGCTTCTACATCATTTGGTTGCACATTAAAAGGGACATGAGCTTGCTGCAAGGTTGCTTGAATCATGTTGTGATAGTGAGGGGAGTCTTGGATAAGGTCCCATAATGATATCTTAGTAGGAGTATTCTTAAGTTGCTTGAAAAGATCATACTCCTTTGTATGAGGAGGACCTAGTAGGCTAGGGTTAGGTAGGATAGGATTAGTCAAAATTAAGGGTGTCAGGGTTGGTTTTGGTGGTTGGAAATTGTTTCTAGTGTTATATGTATGAGTAATGATATTATGACTCCGTTGCTGTGAAACATTGTGCTTATGTGGGTAAAGGATAAGTTGGGGTTTGGTTTGAGTTTGAGGTTTGCGTGATGGGGGGTAAAAGATGAGTTGAAGTTGAATGATATTAACATCCCTTAATGGAGGAGAATCTAATGTGACTTCATCATCTTCATTTATAATGTCATTATTGTCAATGCTTTGCTTTTGTTGCACCATAATATCCTCCATAAGAGGAGAGTTTTGAGAAGAACTACAAACCACATGTTCTTGAAATTCGAGGGTTGGTTCATCTAAAATGAATTCATCACAAGTAAGGGAGTTATCAATGGTTGAATTTTCTTTTTATCGATAATGGGGAGATGAGGGGAAGACTCTATTTGATTTTCATGTTTCTCTAAGGTCTCATTCTCTTGTTCCATATTATTTAACCTTGAAGGAGAGCTTGTAATTTTTTCATCCATGGTTAAATGTTTTAAAGCAATATCATCGCAAATAGGGGAGGCATCAAGACAAGGGAAGCTATGATTTTCATGCTTACCAAATAGATCTTCCCATATGTAGGATAGGAACATTAGGGAAGGGAGGGAAAATATTCTCATGAATCTCATCCATTGTGTTTTCCAACATCAAAGCATCGTCTTCATGGCTATGAGAGATACTAGAAGGAGAACAAGTATGATTATCATCATCATTTATAAGTTCATTCCTTTGGCCCATAATGTTTTGGAAAATAGGATAGGTAAGGAAATGATTATAAAAAGGTTTATCATAGATCTTAAAGGTTTTCTTATCTAACACCAACATATCCTCATCACTATCACAAGAGGAGAAGATATTAGGAGATGAACATAGGTAGGTTTCAATGGTCTCTTGTAGGTATGTGCATGATCATCATGGAAAAAATAGCCCCTTAAGTGGCAAAAAAATTAGAAAAATCAAAGTTAGGAAAATTGACATAAAAAATTGAATAAGTTATCTATATTAAAATATGTAAGAATATAATTTGTAAAAAATTGAATGTAGTTCTAAACTACTAGGTTTATTTTAAAAAAAAATATTTGGTGAAAATTTGAAATTTCAATGCAGTAGTACTTAAATTTTAGGGAAAAAATAAGTAGGTGTCTGTCTGACCACCCTAACCACAATAAAATGATAATTATTTTTATAAGATTTTAGATATAAGTAAAGGATTCATGTCCTGATGTGATGCATAGTTTTTTTGTAATTGTATTCCAAGTAAATAATTAATTATAATTTTTTTATTACAACTTTTAAAAAATATAAAAACTCATATGTCTGACCACCTTAACTTGGTCAAAACTTCATGAAATTCAATATTTTCTTTTAATCTTATAGTATGAAAAGCATAGAATGTGACGTATGTTTCATATTCAAAAAATGTGATACCGTTTGAAAGTTATACATATGTTTTTCAATCAGCTTATCAATCAGGAATTTAGTCATAATTCAAATAGAAAATGAATAATATTTATTTATTAAATTCAAAGTAAAGAATAATTTATATTGGTGGAAAGATGAGAGGGTATGCGCAACATCATGATGGACCAAAAAGTGGAGATATGATGAGTATGTGTAGGGTATGTGGCTGACGACTTTTTTTTACCCAAAATTGATGAAATGAAAAGGGTTTTTAAAGGAAATTCTTAACTTTCCACCAATATAAATTATGTTTTATTTTGAATTTAATAAATAATTATTATTCATTTTCTATTTGAATTACAACAAAATTCCTAATTGATAGGCTGATTGAAAAAAATCTATAGCTTTCAAATAGTATCACATTTTTTGAATTTGAAACATGTGTCATATTCTATGCTTCACATACTATAGGATTATAAAAAAAATGAATTTCATGAAGTTTTGAGCAAGTTAAGATGGTCAAACATACAATTTTTTATATTTTTTAAAGGTGTAATAAAAAATTTATAATTAATTATTTACTTGGAAAAAAATTACAAAAAACATGCATCACATTGGGACATGAGTCCTCTACTTACATTTAAAATCTTATAAAAAAATATTATCATTTTATTGTGCTTAGGGTGGTCAGACAAACACCTACTTCTTATTTTTTCCCTGAAATTTAAGTACTACTGCATTGAAATTTCAAATTTTCACCAAATCGACTTTTAAAAAAAAGTCAAACCTAGTAGTTTAGAAACTACATTCAGTTTGCTACAGATTGTATTCTTACATATTTTTGAAATAATATAGATAACTCATTCAAATTTTTATGTCAAGTTTTCTAACTCTGATTTTTCTAAATTTTCACCCCTTAAGGGCCTATTTTTTTCATGCGATGATCCCACAATATTGGTTTAATTTTTTTTGCCAAACTGGACAATATAGTATTTTTTTCTAACTAAATCTTCACCTTTGGGCACCTATAGCGGCTAAATCATGAGTAATTTGAAGATGATGCAAATTAGTGATTGGTGGCATTTTGTCTGTAGATTCTAAATATTTAAAAAAAAAAAATAGAATTAGATTGCACTTCTTTTTCCATCTCCTTTGAAAACCAATCTTTTTCAATAAACACCATTTTTAGGGAGTGACACTCATCGTATAACACATAATTTTTTTCCATGAAAGATAAAATTCTATTTTTTTCAAATTTACATTTGTAACTACGATATCTAGTGCTTCCAATTGGTTTCATAGTGTTTTATTGAATATTTTTTCCTTAATCAAGTTTCGAAGTCAAACCAATTACAATTCAGAGATAAGTGGACCGTATAACACTTAACTTTTTTTGTATGTATTGAAATTTATTTTTATTTTTTTGTTGGATCAAGGACTTCAATATCTAGTGCACTCATATTTTAAAAAAAAAAATTGATTATCTTATATTTTTCCACATGTGCAGAACATAGAGCTTGATTTTTAGTGAAAAACCTACATTCACAAAAAATAAAAAATAAATACAATAATAAAATTAAATTTATTTAAAAAAAAACTTTTTGGGAAGCTTGTAATAAGGACTACACACTTACAAAAAATAAATTTTAAATGAATTCATTTGATCCCCCAAAAAGTAAATCAAAAGTGGTTATTTATTAGCATTTTGATAGGTGTAAAGGAGACTCCATTGTAGGTATGGTTTAAAACTAGCAAGGTTCTATCCAAGGGGATTTGATTTAAGGTTGTTTTATGAAACCCTCTTCAATTGGAATGCTTTAAATAAAACTTTCTAAGGCTTAAATCATTATTTTTTTAAAAGTATGTGATTTCAGCAAAAAATCAAAATCTCCCAGAAATTGTAAACTAGCTTTGTGAGATCACCCCATGATGATATTACACATACCCAAGAATCTCCTTTAGAAACCCTTTTCGTTTCATCAATTTTGGGTAAAACAAAATTCGTCAGCTACATACCCTACACATACCCATCATATCACCACTTTTTCACCCATCATAATCCTACACATATCCTTGTTGTGTTGTGTGATTGTCATGACTGTTTATTGTTATGTCCTTTTTTTTAGTTTAATATTTTGTCTAACAGGAGAGGTAAGAGGAGAGAAACAACTTGAGTTTTCAAAAATTTCATCAATTGGTTCTTCTAACACTATAATATCTTCTTCACAAGTAGGAGAGATAATAGGAGAAGAACGAAAGTGATTGTTATGATTATCCAAGATTTCTTTCACTAGACGAACCTCAGCCACAGAAGAGAAACTAGGAGAGGGATTGATAACAAACAAAAAGAGAGGGGAAGAGAGGGGAAAGGACCTCATATTCATATGAACCTAACAAAACTTTCTTACAACATGCAATAAGATCTAAAAATAGAACATGAAATATGAGAACTATAGATTTTTGTAATGAAAACATGATGTAATAATTATTCTACAAACTTGAAATGTAACCATGCTAAAGCAAACATGCAAAAGGGAAATGTTTTTTTTTATATTTTAAGGATGACAATTGACTGATTATGCTATGTAACAATGTGAGAATGCAAATTTGAAATTAAGCCATGCATAAAATGAGCTAATTTAAGTGATTTAATGAAATGTGCATTACAAAAACTCAACCAACTGATACAAATAGGTAATGGAAGCAAGCAGAAGCTTAAAAACAATGTTTTCAGTGTTGTGAAAGGCAGTTTTAGGGGCATAAAGGGATTAAGATGCCCAAGGTGGCGAATGAGTCCCAATGGTGATTTTTTTTCAAAATTATCAATTTTGTTTTATGGATTTTGATGTTTGTTGCATGTTGTATGATGTAGGCCTTAGATACAATTGTAGAATTTCAAAAAAAAAATAATGATTTGAGATGCTAAAAATGCTACCTATATGCACTTTCACCATTGCAAAATTTGAAACTCGAGAAGGAAAATTAATCAATGAAAACCTATTGCAAATTTAATGCAAGCTAATTATAGAATGATGATGGAATCTAAATCATAAAAGAAGGTGTTTAAAATTTAGGTTCACCAAAATATGGATAAAGATTTTGGCACCACAAGGCTCTCTAACACTTCAAGGGTTTTTCACCTAAAAGGAGAAAGGTAGGACAGAATGTGCAATGTACCCACTCAAGATTAATGAAATATGGATGAAATATACCTAAATGTAATGTCCTAAATGTAGAAAATTGGTAAAAGATATTGATTATTAAATGAAAACTAAAGAAATGCGCCTTGTTTGAAAATACAATGATGCATGCAAAAAGACCTAGAAATGTAAACAAACAATAACAAAAATGAATGAATTTGAAGATGAGCACCTGGAAATGTGTTGTAGACTAGAAATGTTGTTGATTTTGAAATTTTGACCTACTGGAACACTTACACCATTCTGGGCGACCTAGTCTTAGATCTGGAAAATTACACCGGAGCTTGTTTTAGCCAAATGGGTATCCAAATCTATAAAATACTCTAAAAAAAATGTGCAGTGGGACTAAGTCACCCCTAATTAATAGTGACTTAGTCCACTTTGGCTTTTCTGAAAATCTGAAAGAGGAAACAAAAGCTCTTGATCTGCACTTTTTATTCCTCCAAGAGTTCGGTTCTAAAACTTTGATTTTCGGCACTGTGAGTGACTTTTTTTGGATATTTTGGCTTATTCAACAAGAATATTTCTTCAACAAGCTTGAAATCTATTCTTCAATGATTTCCAAGTCTTTAATGTACCTAAATCTACAAACACAAAAGGAAAGAGAGATAAATGTTGAACTTTAGGGCATGGGGGTTTGCCTTGGTCAAACCCCTTTTTAGGTAATTAAACAAAAATAAAGAAATAATGTAATGAAGAATGAAATAATGGAGTTAGAAACTTTTTATGATGATAGATCTTAAATTTTTTCAACAATAGATAAAGAATCTACCCTTGAATGCCCTAGAAAGATATCTTGATGACGTAGAATGCTAAAACCCTAGCTCGCTTGACTTGAGATGGAGAATGAATGACGAATGAATAAAGAATTGATTATGAATTAGGGTTTAGAAGCTTTTATTTATAGTAAATACACCTAATTTTCCTATCAATTTGATCCCCAAGGGCGACATGAAGGAAAAATAAAGGGTATGTGTAGGATCATGATGGACCAAAAAGTGGTGATATGATGGGTATGTGGTTGACAAACTTTTTTTACCCAAAATTAATGAAATGAAAAGGGTTTTTAAAGGACATTCTCAGATTTCCACCAATATAAATTATGTTTTACTTTGAATTTAATAAATAATTATTACTTATTTTCTATTTGAATTACAACTAAATTCCTGATTGATAGGCTGATTGAAAACCATCTATAGCTTTCAAACAGTATCACATTTTTTAAATCCAAAAGATGTGTCACATTCCATGCTTTGCATACTATAGGATTAAAGAAAAAAAATTGAATTTCATGAGGTTTTGACCAAGTTAAGGTGGTCAGACATACGAGTTTTTATATTTTTTAAAAGTTGTAATAAAAAAATCATAATTGATTATTTACTTAGAAAAAAATTATAAAAAATATGCATCACATCTGGACATGATTCCTCTACTTATATCTAAAATCTTATAAAAAAATATCATCATTTTATTGTGTTAGGGTGGTTAGACATACACCTACTTCTTATTTTTTCCCTGAAATTTAAGTACTACTGCATTGAAATTTCAAAATTTCACCAAATAGATATTTTTATAAAGAAAATACACTTAGTAGTTTAGAAACTACATTCAATTTGCTACAGATTATTTTCTTACAAATTTTTGAAATAATATATATAACTTATTAAAAAATTTATGTCAAGTTGCCTAACTCTTCAATTTTTCTGAATTTTTTGCCACTTAAGGGCCTATTTTTTCCATGATAATCTTGCACATACCTTAAACTTAAAATCTATTTTTTTCCACCCGAACCTCGAAAAATAGCCCAAATGGGACTAAGTTGCCAAGTTGGGTGACTTAGTCCCACCTGGATGGGACTAATTTGCCTAGATGGGTGACTTGGTCCCACAAGGGCTCTTTAGCTAGTTGGATTGTTAGGGAATGAAGAATTTTAGATTTTATGTTTATTTTATCGGGTCTAATCAAATTAAGCCTTAGGATACACAACATGGGGCCATAGGGGCCTATTAATGATTATGTAAAAGGTAATTAGGGCTAGGAACACAAAGTTCAATGTGAAAAGTGTGATTAAATACATTTGCATCATTAAAATGAGGTCCACATAGCCTAGAAAGACACAACATCCAATGTGAATGTGTAAGACATATTACAACACTAGATTAAAATTAGGTTTAATTTACAAGCCTTCTAGATTAATGTGAGAATACATTTTATAAGATTGAATTAGGTGGAAAATAGGTCCATTAGTCTAGAAATGTGTGAAAGTCTTTTACAACAATTTACAACATCTTTACAAGACATGCATTTTATTCATTTTGCTAGGTTCCAAAACATTAAATAAAGGCAAAATCAATCCAAAAGCACATGGAGGGCCTAAACAGGAAGAAAAATTAGAAGGGTTACTTTTTCTGTGTCCACAATTGCCAATGTGCCTGCCACATCAACATGATGATGTCATGTCATTGTCATATGGTCAACCTTTTTCTATGCAACTTTGACCAGCCATATCTTGCTCATATGGACTATGTTTGATGTGATTCAAGCGACATCAAAATTGTATCAACAAGCACTTTGACTTGGCATTTTTTTTGTTTGATTTGGAGATGATAATCTTTTTATCTTTGAGTGAACATTTGGAATCTTTAACCTTAACGAAATTTGACCAACCATAACTTTCACGTATGGTATCGTTTTGACACAGTTCAAGTTGGGTCAGGATCATGTTGGAGAGCTCTATCCAATGATGTTGGCTTTGTCAAATTATGAGACTATGAAATTTTGAGGTCTTTTGGATCCTCCTAGATCATTTGGAGGTGTGACTCATCATGCAACTTGCCACATCAAGACATCTACTGAGAACTGTCCAAATTTTGACTTTTTAAAGATTCAACCAAAACTTAATCATAGTACTCCTAGTAGTTGAACAAAAAAATATCATTCAGTTGCTTGTAGAATATCATTTTTTTATTTAAAATAAAACTTATATGCAACCTAAATGGACCAATTACTTAATGGTAACCATAAATATTTGTTATCTCTAGCTTTTATATTCAACACAAATGGACCAATAGTTGAACACAAAAAAAACTATTTGTTGTTATAAAAACAACGCATAATTATTTAAAATATAACTTATATCAAACAAAAATGGAGCAATAGTTGAACACTAAAACTTTTTGAAAATCCTTCACATTTAATGAAAAATTCATGGTGTTTATTGTGCTCATCTTTTATATTTATGATAGGAAAAACAATTAATATGAAATACTCCAATGCTTGTACATTGCTACCCCAATAGTTGTACACACAAGAACAATATTTTTTCAGTATGATAACAATACTTGTTTAAATGAGTGTCTTATTTTATTAAATGGGCATTTAATTTTATAAATGACACACTTATACTGGATAGTTATGATATTTTATTTGAGACAAAAAAAATATTTATTTCAATTTGTTAGGAATGCATTTATTTTTTTCTACTTGAGGATTATAAGTTTTGAAATGAACTCCCATAATGTCACCATGTAGCAATTGACTGGAATACTGTAGAACCTTTATTTTTTTTTGAAATGTGGACTAGTCTCTTATCTATCTATAACTAAGGTTTTGAGGTGTGACTCGTCATGCAACTTGCCACATAAGCACATTTATTGATAAGTGTCTAAAATTTGACTTTTTAAATATTCGACCAAAAGTTAATCATGGGACCCCTAGTAGTTGAACAAAAAAATACCATTTGTTGCTTGTAAAATATCATATTTTTATTTAAAATAAAATTAATATTCAACTAAATAGACCAAATACCTATTGGTAACCATAAATCTTTGATATCTCTAGCTTTTATATTCAACACATATGGACCAATAGTTGGACACCAACAAAACTATTTGTTGTTATAAAAACAACACATAATTATTTAAAATACAACTTATATATCAAACAAAAATGGACCAATAGTTGAATACTAATTTTTTTTTAAAATCCTTCACATTTATTTGGAAAATACATGGTATTTATTGTGCTCGCCTTTTATATTTGTGATAGGACAAACTATTAATATAAAATACTCTAATGCTTGTACATTGCTACTCCAATAGTTGTACACATAAGAACAATGCTTTTTCACTATGATAACAATACTTGTTTAAATGAGTGTCTTATTTTATCAAATAAGCATTTTATTTTTTAAATGTTAGATAGCTATGATATTTTACTTGAGACAAAAAAATATTATTTCACTTCTTCATGAATATATATATATATATATATATATATATATATATATATATATATATATATATTAAGAGGTTCTCATGTGTTCAAGTATGGGTCCACTTTTGATCAACATTTGTACATGACTATTGGACCCTCCACAACTAGTGGCCTCTCTCCCCTAATATGTGAAATGAATATATACAAAATATAATATTAATTCATTCTAATACTAATCTGAATAATCACAATTGGCTGCACAACTATTAGACCTTGCACAAGTACTGGCCCCTCTCCCCTAAATATTATTAATTAAGAGAAATGTATTTTTTGTCATAGTAGTTGTTTATATAATGCCCAATATTTTTATCAATATTGGACCAATAGTTGTGACATTAAAGTTATTAGTGTTGATAATGACTACTCATAATTAAACAAAGTGTATTCCTTTGATCTAAAAAACAACCAATCATGTGATTCCACATTTTATGAATGCACAAGTATTGGTCTCACTTTTTTTTGGGCCTTTTTGGACACCTTCACAAAAAGCATGCTGATGTGACATCATATTTGATGATGTGACCCTGAAACTTTAGTTATAAGCAGGGGACTCGCCAAGTAAGCTGCTGTAAAAATTTGGGAGTAATTTGAAATTTCCATGTAGGATAATTAGAAGCCTGAATTTAGAATGCTCAACTATTAGGTCCTCTCCCCTAAATGGTCTAAACTGGATCATAAATATTTCTAATTTAAAGAAATGACAACCTGTCATGTTCTCACTTTATGTGTACCTTGATTTGAAAGGGCCAAAATGGAAAATAAAAAAGCAGACGAAACCTGACCTTAACATAAATGCAGCGCCATTTCCAAAAGTATCTGGTCGGAAGAACAGTGTTACAATATCGAACACCGTTGGGAGAGGAAAGAACCTTATCCTAACAGAGATAAGAACAGAGAAAGTGAAAGATTACCTGACTCAATAATTTAAAGCTGGGCCATATCTTTGTTTTGTAACAACACTTATAATTGAGACTGCTTTAAATTTTGTAAGGGAACTCTCGCTCTCGTGGTGATAGGAGAAATATAAATACTAGCAGCCTGGAGGTTGTTGAGCCTCCTACATCAAACGCATTAATACCTGGCCCGCCACCTTCCTAGCAGGATCCACTGGCGCCAATAAAGATTAATGGACCAAGAGCAATACACATATCAGAAGATCAGATTCACATCTAGATATGAATCAGTTTATGCCGCGTGCTGTATGCAAAGCCATTCTAATCAACACATATTGCTCTAAAAATTCATTGGGAGGGATCTGAACACTCTTCTTAATTACGTTGAAGGCGTTTCTTTATTTGAACTTTACAAGCTCACTTTCTTTGTAGATGGCTGAAAACCAATGACAGGGCTGGCAAGACAGTTAAATGCCTCCCAGCCGTTGATCCTCTTCGCCAGTCAAAATATCAAGACAATATCATGGTTTTCAATGCTGAATTGTATTAATTGCAATCCATCTCATCTACGTAAGCAATCATTCAAGCAATCCATCTCATTGAATTGTATTAACTGCATTTTTTTTTTGACCGCCCTCGCTGGTATATATACAGTATTAAAGCAAATATCTCCTTTTCCAACGACGAATCTCCCTCGTACATACAACACCTAAAAATGTTTTGTTTGCTTCAAAATTTTATATGCAAGTATTAGGCTACAACCAAGCACTAAGGGAGAGGAGCCTATCATGGGTAGGGTAATTTTGAGCGAGGAGTACATGTCATCAATGTCTGAGTCGGACAATTTTTTCTTGTCACGTCTCTTGATCGTTGAGTTGGCATCTCCCCATTTTTTTTGGCGAAAATTGGACATGTTTATCAATGTTTTCGGATTCAAAAATCACCAAAAAAAAGCCAAAAAAAATGATGCACTATAGTGGGTCACTAAGTCATGTAATATTGGTATGCTGATGTGGCATTAAATGATTGCTCAGTTTGTGTATTTTTTGAATTAAAGTGATTGGTAGTTGGATATTAAGTGTAAATTTATTGGCACTTTTATTGTCCAAAAGTGGGCCCTAGACTGTCCAACGTTGGACCCGAGGCTGTCCAAATCTATACCCATGATTGGTCCCTATCCCATGATTGAATCCTCTCCCGTAATTGTCATTGTTTTGTATTTTTTTCCTCTCTTATAGAGGCCCCCACCGCCAATGATACCCAAAAGAGCTCCAAGCCTCACAATCCTCCCACGTTAGTAAACTATTACATTTTCCACTTTTACTAAATATTACATAATTAAAAGGCTTTTATATTGAAGACACCAAACTATTTTTCCCACTTAGTATGTAGAATTTCATTGAAATATGTACTTGTAGACATTATAATATCAAAGTGTTCTTACATTCGTGGGATACAACTTGGGTGTTAGTCATATCTTATTTTTAATGCATGGTCAATTATTAAGGACAATGCCATATACTTTAAATATGACTTGCCATGCCATAGGAAAAGTAATATGGATGAATCTATGTCATCATAAAGAGATAGAAAATAAAATAAATAATATAATAATAATAATAATAAATGTGGAAGGTCAATTACGATAATTTTTTTTTTATATTATATATAGAGAGATCAAAAAATAAGCCCCGAGGCAACACCGGGGGATGAAGAGTATGGCTCAAGAGAGGCAAGGCCTCACATCAAGGGCACACAGAGAACAGTAGTAAAAAAATATATAAACATCCTATGCACAGAACAAAGAGAAGCTGTTACAAAACATAGCAGACACTAGCCTAAGGTGTCTTTGATGGTATCAACCCAAGCCACCCAACCCAAGGCGCCTTCCATCCAGACGATGTGCTTGGTTTCCTGAATCTGAGCCAACATGAGGACCTGCTCCTTGTTGACTTTCCTGTTGTTCTTCACTTCTTGGGTCAGGATCTTGCACGTTTTCTCAAAAAGTTGCAGATTGTCCATAGTTTGCCTCTAAGCATATCCTCCTTGCAACTCGTATATGAAGAATGTGGCGGAGCCATACTTGAGGAACCTTTTGAGCTTCTCTTTTTCAATCAACATAGTAGTGTGGACCTACAAAAAAAAATTTAGGTAGATGAGTTTTCTAAAAGACTCAGTAAGAATTCTGGGATTATTCTGAAATCTCTCTTCATTTCTACATTTCCAGATTTGCCACAAAATCACAAAGGAGAGGATTTTCCAAAATAAATTAGTATCTTGTTTCAAGCCAACAATATGCCCGGTAATAATCTCAAAGATGTTAAAGAAAGAAGGATACATAATGCCAAACATATGCCAAATCTCTTTAGCAAAAATGCAGTCAAAAAGAATGTGTCTACCAGTTTCGGGTAACCTTCATATGGGACAAATATCAGTACCAAGGGGATCTTTTCTGATAGGGAGTCTATCAAGAATAACCAGCCAATTAAAACATTTAATCTTAGGTTCAGTAGGCCCTTTCCAAAGATTTTCAAACAAGTTCTTCCACGCACGGGTGTCTAAAGAGGAGTACCAGACCTTGTTAATGTGATCTATAACGGCCTCAGAGTGCCCAATAGTGTTGTAAATGTTTTTGGCTTTGATTTTGTTAAGAACGGTCCCATTAGGCCACTTGATGCTTAAAAATCTGTGGGAGTCAATTTGACAGGCGGTCAGGAGATTTCTGGTGGCCTTGCGGATCAAACTGTACGTTTTCTTCTGGGAGCCGGGAAGGTCAAACTTGTTACTGAGAACCTCCCAGTCAATTAATTTGTCATGCTCAAATAAGTCAGCCAAGTGGGAGATGCCTTTGCTATTCCATTGCCTAGCAGAGCAGCCCTGAGAGAGGGCGAGGGGCTTGCCAGAGTAATTCAGGTTCCACCAAATGGACCTTTCACCGTAAAGATGGGCATCATCATGGAAGGACCTATTAGTTATAAAATGTTTCACATAATTCCAAGCTTTCCAGATGGATCTAAAAACTGCAGATCCTTGCACATTCACGGGAAAATCACTAAGGACAAGATCATTAAAAGGAAGATTCTTCCAAGACTTGGCATTCTTGGGGATACCCCTCTCAATGTTATTTCTAACCAAGACCTTCCAGGGATCATCACCATCAAGAGAGTGAAAGATCCACTTGGCGGCCAGGGAAATCCCCTGGAGCTTAAGATCCTTCAGGCCAAGCCCCCCAAGGAATTTGTTGGTGTGACACCATTCCCATTTAACCGCATGCATTTTGTTCTTGCCTTTGCCATCAGACCAGAGAAACTTCCTAATCTCTTTTTGGATCTCATAGATTTGATAGTTACTGAACATCCAAGTTGAGGAGTAATAAATATTATAAGATGACAGAATTTTCTGGCAAACCTGCACTCTACCGGCCAGCGACAGGGCCCTGTTATGCCATTTATGGAGCTTCTTCACAATCTTGTCTTTGACCCAGAACCACATATCTTTAAGGGAAGGGTCGATGGAGAAGGGAATACCAAGATATCTCACAATCTTGTTAGGGCCACCCCATTGAAAGTTATAGCTCTTGAACCAGTTGGGTGGCTGCTCAACCCACCCAAGGCAGACAGACTTAAGGTGGGAAAGGCGAGCACCCGAGATTTTGCAGAAAATGTTGAGCTTGTGATAAAGGGTTTCGAAGTTATTAGCCGTAGCTTCAAGGAAGATCGCGGTGTCGTCAGTGAACTGAGTTAATGAGCTCACTGTCATTGGGAAGAGATATACCTTTGACAGCCAGGGAGACAAAATTGTCTCTAAGGATGTAATAGAGGGCTTCAGAAGTGATCACAAACAGGGCAGGGGCCAAGGGGCACCCCTGTTTGATGGTTCTTTCAAGAGGAAAAGAGTCAGTAAGGTAGCCATTCACATCGACCTGCGTGAAGGCATCTTTGAAAAGAATTTTCACATAATTGCAGAAAATACTGGGGAAACCAAAGGCTTCGAGCATCATGGAAATGAAATTCCACTCCACTCTGTCGTAAGCTTTCTCGAAGTCCAGAAGGAACATGACAGAATCTTGTTTAGAGACATGGGCCCAATTCATGGCTTCCCAACCGGTAATCAAATTTTCCAAGATATATCTCCCTTTTATAAATCCCATTTGAGTAGGGCACACAAACTTGGGCAGAATATTTTTAATCCTGAGGGCCAGAATTTTGGCAAAAAATTTATAAGAAACATTGAGGAGAGTAATAGGTCTCCAGTTCTTGATGAGCGCTTTGTCCCCATCCTTGGGGAGCAGTTTGATAATTCCATTGTTAATAGAAGAACCCAAGGAACCAGTAGCAATGGCCTCAAAATAAATATCCAGCAGGTCATTGCAAATCCAATCTATATTGGCCTTGTAGAACTCAACAGGCAGCCCGTCCGGGCCAGGGGCCTTGTCATTATTAAGCTCCTTAATGACATTTTCAATTTCTTCAAGAGAGATCTCCTTGGACAGCTGATTAGCTTCTATCGAGGAGATCCTATTGGGAATGAGGGAGCGGATTTGGTCTCTCAAGAGGGCAGCATCCTCCGAATCCTCAGAGGTGAAAAGGTTGCGGTAAAAACTGGCAAAGGCCTTTTTGATGTTATCTGGATCGTTAATTTCAATGTTATCAACAACAAGTCTTTCAATATTCTCATTAGATTGCTTATGTTTGATGAGGTTGAAGAAGAATTTGGAGCCTCTGTCCCCACACAAAAGCCAGTGAGCACGGGATCTGACCATGGCACCCTTGACCTTGATCTGTTGATGTTGTCTAAGGGCATCTTTAGCCTTCACAACTTGAGAGATAAGCTCACAATCGGCAGGGTTGGCCTGGATATTCTTTTCGATAATTTGCAGCTCAGAGGAAAGCTTCTTTTCCATAAACCTAAAGTCTTTAGAGCTTTTTTGTCCTATGGTCCACAAGAGATTCTGCCAGGTAAGCAGATTCAGGTTCCATCTATCTAAGTGAGACATGGCAGGGAAACTTTTTCTGTTTAAGATGCTAATGATACGGATGGTGCAAAGGGTGTCTTCATCACTGAGCAGATTAGTATTAAGAAAGAATTTGGGGTGGGGTCTTTCGCAAGGATAAGGGGAGCTATTGATCATGATACATGAAGAGATAGGGTGGTGGTCAGAAAGAGAGGTGGGGGTAACCAGGACTGCACGACCAAGATTATCAGGGAGAAAGGAGAAAAAGTTCTTGCTAGCATAGAAGCGGTCAAGTCTGGAGTAAATCCTATAGGGGGGCTGTTGGAAATTACACCAGGTATGCCATAATACGGGGTGAGAGTCCTTAGCACTGGATAAAGGATCAAACAAATGTTTGGAACTTAACATCTTGCACCATTGCATTTTTTTAGAATCTTTCCAGACAAACAGCCGGCCACCAAGTTTGTCATCCTGAGACTCAATCATGTTGAAATCTCCCCCAACAAACCAAGGAATGTTAGGGAGTGCTGTTAACCAATCCTAGAGACAAGCTCTCTCCTTGCAATCATTCGGGGCATAAACAGAACAAATGCCAAAAATAAGGTTATTGACATTGAGAGTGACCCAAACCGCCCTGTTGCAGGGGGAGGAACCATTACCAGTGATAAACGTGGCCCACTTATTGTTAATCAGAAGTGCAACACCCCCTACCTCTAGGGTGGTTGGTAAAAAATTTATTAGCATCTTTCCAAAGAAAATTGAGATTGACATCCAAAATGTACCCTGTGGCCTTAATTTCTTGTAACATGAGGAAGTCCAAAGATTTGCAGGTGTCAAGGAACCGCTTAATGATCCACTTTCTATCAGGGGATTCAAGCCCCCAGATATTCCACAAAATACAATTCATTGGGGAGTAATTAAGGAGGGTACGCTGAGTTCAGATGTGCCAGCCAATGAAGCCACCGCAATGCCCTGGGGGTCACCCATTTTTTTCTTTGAGGGGTTCTTATTTTTGGAACCTAATCGTCTCCCCCTCCGCTTGGCCATGGAAAAGGCATCTCTACCATCATCGTCATTCTCAGAATCCTCATGAGATATATACTCCAGATCTACAGAATGTTTCTGAATGAGAGAGGTCGAGGCCTCAGAAAAAATTATTGGCCAGGATGATTTCAAGCATACAATCATCACCAAGTTCACGAAACACTTTAGGAGGGAATCTTATGGAAGGGGGCGGGTCCTGACATCTGAAAAAGCATTCCATCATATCCGAACCTGAAGGGGTGGAGCTGGGGAGCGGTTCTTTAGGCTCAGTCATGACGGATATGCCAGTGACAGGGTAGGACTGAGAGCAAAGGGCCCAAGAACCTTCAGCTTCAGTAATGGTTTGCTTATTGGCCCTTCGACGTCTCTTGTTAGAAGTTTTAGCAACCGCAGTGAAGCCGGCATTATGAGCACTATCCACGGGAGGGAAGGGATCACCCTGGGGTCCAGATTGAGGGGGAGCAAAGGCGGTGGATGGGTTGCAAGATGCCAAAGGGGGGTCGAGCTTTGCGGGTGGCTCAGACGGAGGGGCATTCTCCACTGACTTTTCCGGGTTAGGGTTCCCAACAGATGGTGAACTGCGGGGATGCGGGGTTTTGGCGGGCAGGGGTTTCTTCTTTATGATAGGGCAATCTCTCCTTAGATGCCCTTCCCTTCTGCACAGAAAGCAAGCATTAAGACCCCCTAGAATATCAATGGGGCACACAAATTTGTCATCTGAAATGCAAATATTGATTTTAGGGGGGACTTCAAAACCAGGGTTCAGAGAGATAAGCAGTCTAGCATCCATGTGAGGGACCAGTCTAACGGTATCGTCCATGCGGATGACCTTACCGAGAGGTTCAAGCAACTACGGGAGAAACCGCCATAAGAAAGGCGGGATCTGTTTGATCACAATCCAACACGGGGCCGAAAGCGCGAGGACTTCCTCATGGATGGCTTCCGGCGACCACGCGATGGCGCAGAATGAGGTATTTCCGACGGTCCAGTATTGTTTTTTGAGAATTTCCATTTGGGTTTCATGGGAGGTGAAAAAAATAACAAACAATCCTTTCTAAATCTGTCTACAGAATGAAATATGGAAGCCAAGCTTCAAGTTCCAAAAATTATGAAACCAATCATCCATAAATTTCCTAGGCGGACATTTATCCAAATCAACAGTAGAAAAAAAGATAGCAAAATTTTTGAGTCTATTTTTCTCCTTAAAAATTTCAGCAAGCATTTCGGGATTAGGAGAAATAGAGAGAGATGTGGGAGCAACCCCACAATTCTTACCTTCTTCGGTGGTTTCATTAGGGTTAGCAATGGTAAACCTTGCACCCACATCAATGGAGACCCCGGCTTTCGCCACCGCCTCAGAGAAAGTCTTGGGTCTCGACGGCAGAGGAGAAGAATCGGGAATGTTTGGGCTAACGATGTCAGACGCCATAAATGTTAGGGGAGCCGCCGCAGGGGGGTTAGGGGGTACGGCCTCTGCCGAATAGCAGAGAGAAGTGGATGACGATGAATTCAACATAAATGCTCATAAAATCCTAACCTACGCAGGAAAGAACACACCTGGTATGCCGCCTTAACTTGGATTTCAAGGATCATGCAATTTCGCATCAGCGCCGAATTTCACTCCAATCTCCCAAACAGGATTACGATAAATTTTGGTTTTTTTTTAATATATTTATGCAACACATGATCTATATATATATATATAAAGAATATAATATAAATAATAATTAGATAGTATAATCATATTATTTATAATTTATTTTTTATTATATAAAATATAAATTATATATTAATTATGTTGTGATCAAGCATTAAAATTCTAGGAGGAGAATTTGCGCTAGGTATCTATAGAATATTTTAACAAATTGGGCATTTACAGATGGTGTGTTTCATCCCCTAAAAGTTGAAGTAAAATTTGTCTTTAGAGAGTAATGGCAAAGGCTCCATAGTTCACTTATTTATCAGTGCCACACCAATTAATTTGTTAGGCACATGACACATTATTTAAATGTATAATAATTATTAATATATATATATATATATAATAATTTTGTTAAAGAATATAATAAAAAAAAAAATTAGATAGTATAATCATATTATTTATAATTTATTTTTTATTATATAAAATATATATTATATATTAATTATGTCGTGATCAAGCATTAAAACTCTAGGAGCAGAATTTGCGCTAGGTATCTTTAGAAGATTTTAACAAATTGGACATATACAGGTGGGTGTTTCATCCCCTAAAAGTTGAGGAAAATTTTGTCTTTATAGAGTAATGGCGAAGGCTCCACAATTCACTTATTTATCAGTGCCACACCAATTAATTTGTTAGGAACATGACACATTATTGAGCACCCATGTAAATCTTGAATGTGCTTGTGATAATATTACACATTTAGGTTTTAACATTAAGACATCCTTTATCTTAGGTAGTTAAGTTTATATTATCATAATTAATATGCAATATATATTTATATAAAAAAATAATTTATAAATAATATAGTTATATTTATTATTATTATATATTATATTTTTAAATAAAGCTATTAAATACACATATAAAAGGATTGTAATTAATAATTAATAATTACAATAATTTTTTATAATACAAAAATTTAATTATGATCAAATTTAATAATAAGTAAATGTATGCAAAAAATAGATCAAAATTTATCTTAACTGATCTTGCACACTTCTTCGGCATACCCATTGCACACTAATATGTGATTGCTAGTAGATAATACCATTATGGAACTCGCTAAAGAATAAACATGAACAAGATCATATACATCACCAAAATAGAGTGATCTGCTTTCTTCTTTCTTTCTCTCCCTTTTCTTGTTTCCTTTAAATAGAATGGCTAATGAAAGGTAACTTAAGTCTAAAAATGGTAAAAGAAATATTTTAATCAATTCAAAATATAATGAATGAACTTGTAAGGTAAATAATAAATTCACTAGATTTTTTTAATAAATATGCAATAACCTAGTTAATAATTTATCTTCATATACAAAATATTAGAGTTGTATGAGGGACACTCTTATCATTTTACATCTCAAAAAAAGATGCTAAAAAATAAATTAATGATTGAATAAATCACTCTATCAAAAGTAAGAGCGGTGTGAGTGCAAAGTCATGATTTTCCTAGCAATGCTAATGAAAAAAGTTCAATTAGATGGAAAAATGCTAACACTTAGGTTTAGATTTGGATGGAAAAACTACTAACATTTCAGACTAAATTTGGATTAGCCCCCAAACAAATTTGTTATTACCTTAGATTTAGGCAAGTTGAAGTCCCAAAACATGCCAAAAATATGCAAAATACTACACTTAGTGTTATGTCAAAATTTTCCATGACTTCACCCTAAAAGATAACAATCATTTTTAATATAAATTTAATAAAAAAATAAGGGCCTATGGAAGAAACTCTCACAATTCTAAAATTATAATTAATCACCACTACAACTATAGTAATTATATATGGAATTTTATAATTTTTATGTCTAAAGTCCTAATTTTCAAATTATGTATCAGTTTTCTAATATAAAGGATTTTTTTTTTGATAAAAGGGTAAAACGGGTTTTACAGGGACCCAAAACCACAATGTTTACAAAACAAAAGAAAGGACTAAAAATTCCAACTGCAAAAACCAACTGCCCTAGCAAAGATCAGCAACAACCAAACAAACAAAACCAGAAAGGTCAAAACAGAAGAACAACAAAAAAACCCCAACCGTTACTTTAGAGTCTTGAGGACAGACTCCGTCTCCTCCTCCATCTTCTGCATGTCATTGCCTCCCTTTTTAAAAGTATGAATCATCCTAGAAGTAGGGGGACCTTGCACTTCAGGTTGACTCTAGTTCTTTTGGAAATTCCTGCATTCGTATCCTGGCTTTTGTCCTCTGTTTCCTCCAGATCCACCACCAAAGACCCCTGCTGGGTTTTATCAAGCTTCTCACCCATCACGTTAATGATGATGGCATTGTGTCTTGCCATTTAGTTATTTTGCTCAGCGACGGTTTTGATGGTATTCATTATATAATCAACCTTGGAATCAATATCTTTGTTACTGTGACCTTGAATCCCCCTGTCCATATCTTTCTTTTCAATCTCAACAATTTTAGCAACCAACTCTTCAATCTTACTTTGAAGGGCCCAATTTTTTATTTTCAACTCATTAATCTCGGTGAAAGCCCATTCCAAGAGTTTGAAGTGGGACTCAAAATTGGTTTGGCTAGGTTCATAACATCCAAAGAGGGCTCATCACTGATATTAGGGTCAGTTTTCTCAGGGTTAGGAGTAACAGGGGAGTCATCTTTAGCATGTTTATCTGGCAGAGGTTCAGTGCTAAACACAATTTTGTTGGCATCAGACTCCTCTGAATCAGAGGATTCTTCATAATAGGAAACAAGACTTTTAGCCTGGGGTTTCTTATGAATGGGGTTGTTCAAAAGGGAGGGGCTATTAGGCTCAATCTCAGCATGGGCTTTACCAGAAAGGGGAGTGGGGTTTTTGTTCCCAGAAGGGCCAGCATACAAGCTAAGGACTTTTCTAGCCAGACTAGGGTTAGGTAGATACTCTGAGCCACCGGGCTTCGTGTCGTCACTCTCAGAGTCAAGAGTGGTATCCAGGATAGCGGGGGCAGGCATGTTTTGGAAATGTTCAACAATCAACCTTATTAACCCCATATGCAAGATGGGGAATCTTTTGGGGTTTTTCTTATTATCCTCTAAGCTTTTCTTCAAGGAATAGAAATGATAATAGGGAAGAGAGACCCTAACCTTGTGGTGGAAGTGGTTGAGAAGAGAAAAGTGGTAGCCATAGACTCTGGTGAAGTGCCTATCCATCGTAATGTACTCCATGATGACCCGCAGAACCTTCCTCCAAATGGCCTTTATGGAATCAACATCAAAGTAGTTGCTAGCAATTTTAACCAGACTTAACCTTTCTTTGTCTTTTTTAGGAAATCTGATCATGTCTTCATTAGAAAAAGCCCTGCCCTAAAAAACTTCTTCCCTTCAGTAGATAAGCCTGTAACATCTGCGATTAAATTTTCGCTGAGCTCAACATTCCTACCAAACAAGGTCAAGTTATCATTATTCCAATTTTTAACAAAGAGGTCTGTAGCCTCCTGGCTGGAGCCATGGAGCTTCTCTAGGAAAGGAAGCAGCCCTCCGCTTTTAACTTTATCCCAAGCCTTGGCATTTTTCATGTGTGTTTCATAGCTGTCCAGCTCAATTCGCTTTCTGTCTCCTCCCATTTCAGCTGACACAGTGGGGTAGACCCAAACGAAAGCTTTACTAAAATTGGCCCCGCCACATCTAAGAACCCACAAAGCATGTAGAACTTTCTTGTAGATTAAGCCAATGGGATCAGTCCCATGCAATCTAATGATTGTGATGTGAAAGGTCTTACCTGTCTTCATTAAAGGGATAACATGTCGCTTTTCCATGTGATTTATCATAATTTAATAGGGTGCAAACATTAGAGTTTAGATCAATTGTATTAAGCCAGGTGCACACATCTTTACTCTTAACTCCTTTATTAGCGAAAAAATCCGCTACAACATTGGCTTCTCTATAAGCATGTGATATTTTAACTTTATCAAATTTAGTCAAATTCAATATGGCATCCTCAACCCATGACTTAATGGTCCATGAGGGGGGAGACTTTCCCTTAAGGCAGTCAATTATGTTTTTGTAATCTCCTTCAAGCCATAGATGTTTAATGTTAAGACTTTTGGCTAAATTTATGATGTGAAAAGCTCCAATAGCCTCCGCTAGATGATTAGTTTGGGAGCCAAGAGAAGAGGCTGTCACACCAATGAAATCGCCAAAGGAATCCCTTATAACTCCACCACAGCCTGCCGCCCCTAGATTACCTTTTTCCACACCATCAAAGTTAGCTTTGATCCAACCGTTTGGCAAAAAAGACCAACAAACACCCTCTCTGTCCTTCTTGGCTTTCATAGAGGTTCTAGACAAAACTATACTTATGTTCCACTCCTTAGCAACAGTAAGGTCATAGAGCGAGTGCTTCGCTTTCAAGGACATTATGTCCTTCTAAACCAAAGCATTGAAATTTTCCTTCAGAAATCTGACAATTTTATCAAAGACTATATCCTCAGAGGCTTCTTTACCTCTATAAATTCTATTGTTGTGTTCTTTCCAGAGGCCCCAAGCAACATGAGGGAATGTTAAATCCCAAAAAAATATGAGCATAGGATTTCTTGTTGGAGCTTTCCATTAAGTGAAGAAGTCTTCAATGGACGAAGGGAAGACCCAAGGGAGGTGCCATAACCTGATGATTTTTCCCCAGATAGAAGCAGTAAAAGAATAGTGAAGGAATAAGTGATGCACTGATTCATCCTCCATCTTACAAAGAAAGCATATATTAGGAATTTGAAATCCACATTTATACAGGTTATCAATCGTAAGCACCTTGTTTTGGAGAAGGATCCAAAAAAATATATTGATTTTTGGTATCAAATGTTTAAACCAAGCTTTAGACCAGAAGGGAGGATGGTCTAGAGAAGAAGTAATCCTGGAAAAAGCAGAAGACACGGTAAAATTGCCAGAGGGATCATCTATCCAAACCACGTAGTCATCCAGCTACTCAGAATTAAGTCTAATAGCCATCAGGGAAGACTGGATAGGAGCCAATGTCTGACTAACACTGCACAAGTCCTGACTAACACTGCACAAGTCCACCCACTTTGCATTCACTCTGTAATCTTTCACATAATTTCCAAAATGTTCCTTACAGGACTCTGCCCATTTGCTGAAGGTGTTGATTTTTATAATGGGCTCCTTTAAAAGCCATTTTTCCTCCCAAAATATAGTATGATGACCATTTTTGACTTGCCATCTGATACCATCATCCACAATCTTTTTTCCATTGATTATATTATTCCAACATGTTGACCCTCTGGGAAGAAGGTGGAGGTCCTTCTTAATAATGGAAGAGCAATTGTTTTCTACGTATTTGCTAGCCAGGATATCAATCCACTCCCCAGAAGAAGAGGAGATTCTCCAAATTTGTTTAGCAAGGAGGATTTTGTTAACTGTTCTGATTCTTGTTAAACCTAGTCCTCTAACCTTTTTAGGTCTACAAACCATATTCCAACCAATTAAGGGAAGTCTTTTTTTTTCCTCAACACTTGACCATAGAAATCTTTTTTGAATTTTTTCAGTGGCATCAGCAAATTTAGCAGGAATCTTAAATAGACCTAAGGCATAGATAGGCAGATTCTGGAGAGAGGCTTTGAGTAGTTGAAGTTTTTCGGCTTGACTTAGCATGGCTCCTTTCTAGCCCGCAAGCTTCTTATTGAATCTTTCAACCAACGAGAGCCAGAATGACTCTGGAGGTTTCAAACTTAAGGGTAGACCAAGGTAGGTGGCAGGAAAGGAATCCACTTTGCAACCTAGAATTCTAACAATTTTAGCCTATCTATGATCCGGAGTGTTGAAAAAGAAAAGCAAGCTTTTTTATTATTGATCAACTGTCCAGAAACTCTCCCATATTTGTCAAGCAGCTATTTTATGGTTTTTCCTTCAGCCACTGTGGCTTTACCCATAAGCATAGTGTCATCAACGAATTATTGATGGGAACACACCAGATTTCCCAAGGAAGGTTTGAGACTAGAAATAAATTTGAAGTCAACCAATTTTTTTAGATTCCTGCCTAGACTTTCAGCCATAATAGTGAATAAAATAGGAGAAATAGAATCACGCTGCCTTAGACCTCTGGTGCTCTGGAAAAAGGAGGTCGGGGATCCATTGACCATAATCGATATGGAAGCCATGGACACAAGTTGTTCCACCATTTGGATAACCCTATTACAAAAACCAAAAGCCTTTAATATTTTAAGTAAGAAAGTCCAGTCAACTCTATCATAAGCTTTTGAGATATCGAGCTTTAATAAAAATCCTTCAGTGTTTGACTCAACGAAGGAGTGAATATTCTCATGAACTGTTACAATAGAGTCAAGAATTTGTCTACCAGGGACAAAGCCATTCTGTTGAGGAGAAATCAAGGAAGGAAAAAAAGTTAAGAATCTATAGGTTAAGACCTTGGAGATGATTTTGTATAAAGAATTACAGAGGCTTATAGGCCTAAAAGCTTCAAAATTATTAGCTCCAGGTTTCTTGGTAATAAGAACCAAGAAGGTAGCACTTAATTCTTTTAGAAGACTTCTAGAGCCAAAAAATTCTTTAACAGCATTTACCATATCTTCTTCAACAATCTCCCAGAGCCATTGAAAGAAAAATAAAGGGAAACCATCAGGACTCGGAGCTTTACTCCCTTCAAAGGAAAAGACAACCCGCTTGACTTCCTCGTTGGTGGGGATAGCTGTCAAAAAAGAGTTATTTTTCTTGTTGATAACTCTTGGTATAGCTTCCACTAACTGATCTTGCTCATTTTGGTTTATTTCCTCCCTGGCCGAGAGAAGGTGTTTAAAGAAGGAACTCGCCTACTTTCTAATATCCTCCTCCTCCTCATACCTAGTTTTGTTCACTTCTATTTGAGATATTCTGTTTACAGCTTTGTGTTTTGAAGATGATAGATGAAAGTACATGTTGTTTCTGTCTCCTGCTAATAACCAAAGAGCTCTAGATCTTTGTCTCTATAACTCCTCCTCCTTTCCAATTATGTCATGCATCTTCGTAAGGATCTCATTCTCTTTTTCCTTAGTATCATTCAAGTAACCCTCCTTCTGAATTTTAAATTGAACTTCTCCCAATTCCATCTGGAGATCAGACTTAATCCTAAAGATGTTCCCAAAAGATTCCTTTTTCCATTTCTTTAAATTGCATTTCACTTCCCTTAACTTTTTGCAAATCTGAACATAGCAATTCCTTGAATTCTTATATTCCACCATTTCCTTATTTCCTCTTTAAGAGCAGGGTGAGAGATCCACATTTTTTCAAATCTGAAAGGAGTGTTCCTCTTCTTTTTTATTGGATCTGTAGTGAAAATGATAGGAAAATGATCAGAACCTATTCTAGTAAGAGCTCTAAGGGAGCAGTAATATTCAAAGTACCAATGATTGGAAATTAAAGATCTATCTAATATGACATGTATGAGATCCGACCCCTTTCTGCAGTTAGACCAGGTAAAGGAAGCTCCATGTAGATCCATGTCGATCAATCCTTGATTATCAATGAAATTTTGAAGATCCTCTTCGCTTTCTAGATTGATCTGGGATTCCTTAAATTTTTCTCCATTCATTAGGGGTGTGTTGAAATCCCCCATAACAATCCAAGATTCTCTATCAAAAATCCTCCTAAAGGCAGCTAGTTCCAACCAATAAGATTTTCTCATTCCTTTTCCATTAGGAGCATATATATTCACTTGAATCCAGCTGAAGTTATCTCTTATATGTGTAAATCTAGTGGCTATATGATTTGTACCTTCCAAGATTAGATCACCTCTAATTATGTGGCTATTCTAGAAAGTCACAATGCCTCTAGAAGTGCCATTCGAGTTATTACTCTGGTTATTGTAATACTGGAAAAGTTTCATCTTTTCAATTTTCTCCTTTGGCATTTTAGTTTCCTGAATTAAAAGAATATTTAGCTTGTGATCTCTAACGAAATTGCAGAGAACATCCTACTTGTAGGGGCTATTGAGTACCCTGATATTCTAGGACATAATCTTCATTAGATACTAGAGGAGGTAAGACATTCTGGGATGGTTTTATGAGAACCATCTGCAATATCCTAAAAACTGTTCAACTCTCTTTTCTTTTTCAAAATTTTTTTACCTCTTGAGTTCTTTACTCCTCCACAGTCTACCTTGACTCTTGATCTGGTAGAAATGCCACTTGGGGTCTTCCATTGTATATTTTTTTCTTTTTTCTTCTTTGATATATTCTCCTCTTTATCAGTCTCTTCTTGGCTATCCATCTCTCTACTGGACTCCCAGTCCTTATCAGTTGGTATCCTTTGTTCCCAAGGTAAAGTGTCTATGTTACCGTTCTCTTGACAAGACAAGACATTATTGGACAGATCTGCTATGTTATTCAGATTTTCAAGGGAATCCAAAACCCTATCTGGGGAGTTGGGATCCATCATATACACTACTCCCTGAGGGGGAAGATTATCAGGAGATAAGGAGGGGAAAGGAATATTCAGTTCCAAGGACAAGCCCTCACTAGGAATATCCTCCAAACCTGGGATTACTTCATTTCTATCAGAAGGGACTATCATTTGGGATAAGGAGGTAGAAAGGTTTAGATCTCCTTCTCCAACTAAAGTGTCTTCATCATACTCCCTTTCCTTAGATGAGGACGTATTAACAAGATTCATATAATGAGGATCAAAAGGGATCTCACCTTTAGATTACATAACCACTTCAATCTGTGAGTATCAGACTCTTTGTTTTCCAGTTCCTGCTCTTTGTTTTCCTTCCTTTCTCCTCCTGAATCATTCTTTTTTTTCCATGCCTTTTTTCTAGGTCCTACTAGTTTTTCTTTCTCTGAGGTGGCATTTAGGGGGAATTTTTTTCCCAGTGACTAGATTTCCTACACTTGAAGTAGGCAAACGGGATGGTTTCAAACTCTATATTCTACACCTAGGAGCCCAGTTTAGATTGGATCTCAATCGAAGATGGAAGATCTGCTTCCTAGGAGACTCCCACACATATCCTCGCAAAGACCAATCTCTTTCTAGCTGCTGTCATTGAATCAATAGAGAGGAGCTCCCCAAAGGAGCTCACAATACCATGAAAGATATCTTCACTCCAGTACTCCAAGGGTAGGCCTGGAAGTCTAACCCAAACTAGGACATTCTCAAAGATGGAGTCTGATAAGTTGGAGGACCATTTCTTTAGAGCCAGGGATGATTTCCCTATCACCCAAGGACCTCCACTTCTAACTGTCATGATGTCCTCTTTGCAAGTAAAATCAAACGCAAAAAAACCCTTTGGAAGAGTAGCAACTGAAACTTTCCCACTAGTTCTCCATTTATTTTTAACAAACTCCTTGGCCACTTAAATATTTGGTCTAGGGCCCATAAAATTTCCTACCAGAGTTCGTTCCATTAGAGCTATATTATGGTCAATGACCAGATCTGGAATAGAGATAGCAAACTTACCTCCTACTGGAGATGAAATATTTTGCACTGGAGGGAAAGAAGATTTTCCATTAGGTTTTACCCCGAACAGAGAGGTCCCAGTGCTGACTGTGGTCCCCACACCCCCTTTAGCTTTCTTTTTTTTACCGGTGGAAGATGTTGTAGGGTTAATCTCCAGATTTTCCTTTCCCCCAGGTTCCACCTGTATTTTGTTTCCGGAGTCCACATCATCTTGGTCATCCTTACCTTGCTTCTGACACGACTCCAGCTCCTGATTCGACTATAGATTTTATGATCTTGCTCCATTTCCTTTTCCATTGCTTTGAATTTTGAAATCCCTTTTCTCCCGCCCATGCTTGTGCTCGTGTTACACTCTAGGATTTATTGAGTATAGGTTAATTAAAAGTTTTGACTTTTTTTTATCAAGTCAAATTAGATATAAAATTATTTGTTAATATTTATTTTTCTTGATGAATAATTTGTCTAAATTATTATTTATAAGAAATAATAATACACATATTAAAAAAAAAAGGTTCATATAGAATTAGACCCATAAAGTATAGATGTGGCTAATGCCCAAATAAAATAATATGGAAATAAAATAAGTTATTAGGTGGAAATGATGGTAACTGAGGGGGGGGGAGGGTTTCAATCACCAGGTTTTCCCCATACATAAAAAAGGTATGGAGTATTCATGAGAAGGTTCTAAAGCCTTTGTCAACTATTTATTTTTCTTTATTTCCTTCTTCATTACCATGAGCTGGAGAAATTGCAAGAGGCAACCACAAAAACTTGTTGGAATCAAACCAACTAGAAGCACCGCCAATAGGCCACCTAAAGGTTCCCCTCATGGATGAAAGAGAGGCCAAGTGTTGATGAGAAATTTGTGTCCAAAAATAGTTGGCCATGGTCCCTTCTGATTGTTGAGTGAGAAGTTGGGAGTGAGTATACTAAATAGTGCCAAAAAAAAACCCTATCCCACCAACATCTATAAGGAGGCAAGTAACCCTAGAAGTTGTAGGAGACATGGGAACTTTTCTCACTATACAAAGGGCACTACCCCAATGGTCAAGGAGCGCTACCTCAATGCTCAAGGAGAACTTAGAGGTGAGAAAATTTTAATGCAAATTAATTAGCTTGCACCTAGACCTTTAATCAAACATTATAACAAATAATTGTTTAAAAAAAAAGTGAAGTATGTTGATGAATAGAGAAATTAGTTGTAGACACCTAAAAATATCCTAAGCATATCACACATCTTGAGTTTTCTTACTAACATCATTTTCCTTATTATCACCTAATTCACTTGTTTAATTAAATAATGTTCAATTATTTAGTTAAATTCACATTATTCCCCTATTAATTGAATAATTAAGGTTATTTGATTAATTAATCATTTCACACTAATAATCCCTCTTTCTTAAATAATTCTTGATTATTTAATTAAAAATATTAATTTCCTCCATCCTCAAAATTAAATAATTTTAATAATTGTTTAATTGGCTAATTTTTCTCCAACTCTCCAACTTGCACAAATAATATTCTCTTTTCAAATTCAAAATTTTCCCTCTAATTGAAAATATCTCCAACACATTTCCATGATATTAGGGATATTTTGGGCTATCATGAATCCTCAACCATTGATCCTTCTCGATCCACACTTGTAAGGAAAGTCAAGGTGCGGAAACAAATCTCCTACCGCCAAAACCACAGGGAAGAAACATAGAGACACTTTTAATTTTTCAATTACAGTCCAATTAAGATGCACTTTGAAACAGATAACAAAAATAGAGACTTGACAATCACATATGAACACCAGATATATGTGGGAAAACCCCTACGGGAGAAAAACCCACCACACCAAGAGAAATAACTTTGTATTAAAGTAATGGAGATTGTATACAAATGTCAAACTTATCTTTCTGGTGTCTGTTTACAACAATATTCACCATGAAAAATATTGTATAAGAAACTTCATGTTACAGTCTTTACAGAATATAAATCAATCTCTGATCATACACCCACATTGCAATCCGTCGATGCAACCAACCAACCAATCACAATCTATAATCACCGAGTATATCCATGTTGATCTCTGTCTGTCGAACTTCCTCACAGAACTGTCGCAACGAACAACCTTCTAATTGTTCAGGTTCGACTTCTCCTATTGGTCCACGAGACTCCACATAGGATGGTTAAATGGTCAACATAAATTCAAGCTTTGTTGGCATCTCAGTGAGACACTAACAGTGTCTCGCCAATACCACATAGACTCCATATCACTATCACCAAGAGATATTCATATCGACAAGATGTTTCATCAAGCTCACAAGTCTGTCAACAAAAGCTTACTGATCTCGCCAAGACATCCTATCGGGCTTTCATGTGTTACACTGATGACCAAACAGTCGATGAGACCTATTGCTTTCGCCAGGAGATCTTAGTGAAGTCCAAAATGTCTCATAGATGTGAGTTTAACATTTGGCAAGAGTATCATTCTTCACCAGGACCTCATGCCGAGTCATCAAGAGTTATACCGAAGACACATGTTATACCAAGCTTCAATCACCAGTTGGCAAGACTTATTAATATCGCTAAGAGGTTTCTCCAAGATCACAAAAGTTACTCTCAAGCCATCAACTATCACCAATACTATACCGCTTTCACTAGGACATTACTCTAAAACCTCCAGTCATACTGGACGCAAAAGAATAGTCGGCAAGACCTATGTCTTTCACTGAGAGGTCTTATTGAAGTTCTCTAAGCTACTCCAAAGACTTTCAAATGTGTTTCTATCGATGAGACCTTCAATGTTCATTGAGACCTCTTCTTGGGACATTTTGAGTTACCTCGATAGCCTTAGGCTATCGACAAGGCATTCTCTAGTCACTAAGAACTCTCTCTAAGATCCTTTGTGTCATCCTGAATCAATGCAGTTAGTGTGACTTTCTCACATCGGTAAGACGTCCTACTGATAGTATTTCTTCTAGCGAGAGCTTCCCTGATGACTTAAACCAAAAGTTGTCGGCAAGAATTTAACTCTTCGCTAAGACATCATAGCGAGAACCCTTTAGTTATCCCGAAGACTCCAATACAAAATATACAGTCGGCAAAAATTTAACACATCGCCCAGGTATCTTCTTGAACGGAGCCTTTCGGTCAAATATCTTCACAAGTGTTAAGAGGTCATGCTGAATACAATATGTCATAGCGATATGATTCCAAAGTGCAACCATTCAGTGAGACTCCTCTAAGGTCACAGCGACCTGAACAAAACATGGTGTTCCAAACTGCTTGTTGGCTAGAAATTGAAGCTATCACACCGACTTGACTCCTAAAGAGGTTTCAGCCTATATTGATTGAGGCATACATTTCCAACAATCTCTCACTTGATGAAGATCATACAAGCACCTCTAGAGCACAATTAAAACTTACTGAAAAAACATGGGCACTAAGGCCCATTGAACTGGCATACCACCTAAACTTGTTTGTGCTCATTGGCTTCGTCAATGCATCTGCAACATTCTCCACAGTATCCACCTTTTCCAAACTGACCTTTCCATCCTCAACCATATCTTGTACAAAGTGATACTGCACATCAATATGTTTTGTCCTGGCATGGAAAGTAGGATTCTTTTCCAGACAAATTGCACTTTGACTATCACAAAAAATAGTTATCTCCCCTGCATCAAAACCAATGTTAGAACATAAACGTTTCAACCATACTACTTCTTTACAAGCATGAGTAGTTGCCATGTATTTAGCTTCCATAGTGGACAAAGCAGCTATAGATTGTCGCTTGCTCATCCAGCTCACTACACCACCATTCATCATGAAAATGTATCCACTAGTGGATCTCCTACTATCAATGTCCCCTGCCCAATCAAAATCCACATAGCCACGAATAGTAAGAGTCCTCTATGTTTCAACCAAGTTCCCATGATAACACAAAGAAAATTTTGAAGTGTCCTTCAAATATTTGAAAACTCTCTTTCTAGCATCCCAATGTGTTCTTCTAGGATTAGCCATAAACCGACTAAGAACTCCCACTGCTTGGGAAATGTCTGGCCTTGTACATACCATTGCATATATGAGACTGCCAACTGCACTAGTATAAGGTACAGTGGTCATGTCCTCCATCTCAGTAGGAGATTTTGGACAATCCTCAACAGATAGTTGCATTCCTTGCAAGACTGGAACAACTAGTTGTTTGCAATCATTCATACAAAATCTCTTAAGAACAGTCTTGATATACTTACTCTGACTGAGCCAAAGCTTTCTATTCTTCCTATCCTTGGTTATCTACATCCCCAAAATATACCTTGCTGCACCAAGATCCTTCATTTCAAACTTAGCAGACAACTGAGACTTAAGATCAAAAATCATTAGCTTACTATTGCCTATGAACAACATATCATCAACATAGAGAGCAATAATAAGAACTCAATCACTTTCAACTTTATAATATACACAGTGATATGATTTTGATCTCACAAATCCCAAAGACAATACAAAAGTATCAAATTTTTGGTACCACATTCTAGGTGACTACTTTAACCCATACAAAGACTTCTTTAATTTGCATACCAGTTTTTCTTTACCTTTTTCAACAAAGTGCTCAAGTCGGGACATATATATTTCTTCTTCAAGATCACCATGAAGAAATGTTGTCTTCACATCCATCTGTTCGATCTCTAAGTTGTATGCTGCTGCAATTGACAAAAGATATTTAATAGATGTCAGCTTTGCTACAGGAGAGAAAATCTCCCCATAATCAATTCCCTCTACCTGGGAATAGCCCTTTGCAACCAGTCTTGCCTTGTACTTTTATACACTGCCATCTAGACCAATCTTCTTCTTAAATACCCATTTGCAGCCCACAGGTTTTTTGCCTTCAGGCAAGGGCACTAGACTCCAGGTTTTATTCTTTTCTAAAGATGCAATCTCTTCTTCCATGGCTTCCAACCAAGAATCTAAATCAAGCATTTTAATTGCCTCCTTTACAGTCCTAGGCTCATCAGTGCTAGAAATCAAAGCATAGGCACAAGTAGAATCAATCAAAGAGAACTCATACCTATTTGGTTGTTTTCTTTCACGGGTTGACCTCCTCACTGGCTGAGGCTGAGGTTCTTCTTCTTCAGAACTTTTAGAACTGCTTGAGCTCTCCTCAGTTTCAGGTACATTTTGAATTTTGAATTCCTCTTTCTCTAGAGTAGGAGGAATTACTGCTACATCCTTATTGTTTTCTGACTTTGTCTCTGACTGCAGATCCAAGGTGGAAGGTTTCAGCTCATGAAAGATTACACTTCTGTTGTATACAACCTTCTCTGTAATAGGATTCCAAAGCTTGTATCCTTTAATGTTAGCACTATAGCCAATAAAAATACATTTGATAGCCTTGTTCTCTATCTTAGATCTTTTCACATCTGGCACATATGCATATGCTTCACAACCAAAGACTCAAATATCTCTAAGAGAGGGCTTCTTACCATACCATGCTTCCAAAGGTGTTTTCTCAACAAGAGAAGAATTAGGAGATCGATTAATCAAGTAACATGCAGTAGCAGTAGCCTCAGCCCAAAAACTTCTCCTCCAAGCTAGCAATACTAAGCATACTTTGTGTGCTCTCCATCACCATCCTATTGAACATTTTGCAACTCCATTCTATTGTGGAGTATAAGGTGTAGTCTTATGTCTTTTAATCCCATGGTCTTTACAGTATCTTTCAAATTCATCAAAACACTCACCGCCATTATCAGCCCTTAAGCATTTTATTTTTCTACTAGTCTGATTTTCTACAAAGTTCTTAAATTCCTTAAACCGACTGAACATTTTTTATTTACTTTTCAGAAAATATACAAATGCTCTTCTTGAATAATCATCAATAAACGACACATAGAATCTTGATTTAGACAAACAAGGAACATTCACAGGACCAAACACATCCGAATGAATATAATCTAGCAAACCAAAAGATTTGTGAGGACTGTCATAAAATGAAACATGGTGGTACTTTCCATATATACAATGTTCACAAAAATAAAATTCAAGATTACAATCATCAAGCCCCTCAACCAGGTTTTTATTCTTCAAATTTTTTAAACCTTTTTCTCCTATGTGGCCTAACCTATGATGCCAGAGCATAGTCTTCTCTACTGGAAGTTTTACTTCCATAGAGTTTACATAATTAGGAACAATTTCCTCTTTACCTCCATGAATAGCTTTCAGTGACTTTCTAGAGACACTGTTACATTGAACAACATGGGCATCCAGCTTGTACAGAGTACCAATCCTAGTACCTCTAGCTAGCACCATTGAACCTCTAGTCATCTTGCATCCATTTCCAGATAACATGACTTGCACTCCCATATCATTTAGCTTACTGACATATAGTAGATTTTGAGCCAGACCTTGTATGTGCATTACATCATTAATTCCCTTTACTCTTCCATTAGGAAATTGGATTCTAACTCTTCCACGACCAACAATTCCCAAAGTAGAATCACTTTCCAAGTACACCTTTCCACCATCGAATTCTTCATACTTTGTGAACTAGTCTCTATGAGATGTCATGTGAAAAGATGCTCCCGAATCAATCAGCTAGACATCATCTGATGCCTGTGTAGCCAAGGTAGCAATGAAGGCATCTGAATCACCCTGAGAAGAATCATTATCAGAAGAGTGTTTCTTCTTCTTCTTCTTTTTCTCCTCTTTGTAGTCCTTTCAGACATGACTAGGTTGCCCACAGTTCCAACACTTCACCTTGGACTTCTTGCCAGGAGACTTTGATCTCCCCTCTGATTTTGATTTTGATTTCTTGTCCTTTTTCTTGTCTTTCTCTTTTGACCTTCCTCTGACAACAAGAGCTTCCTTCACCAACTTAGAAGATTTCCTCCTCATCTCTTCTGATAGCAAAGATGCAACAACATCATCCACTTTGAACTTCGATGTTGTACTCCCAATAGCCATCACCAGATGATCCCATGAGTCTAGAAAAGAACACAACAGAAGCATAGAGTGATCCTCTTCTTCAATTTTTACACCAATAGATGTCAACTGAGCAATCAACATGTTAAATGTATTCAAATGATCAACTACAAACCCTCCTTCCTGTATTCTCAAATTATATAGCTTCTTCCTCAGGAATAGTTTATTCACCAAGGATTTCCCTTGATAAATAGATGCCAGTTTTGTCCACAAAGAGTCTACAGTCTTTTCTTCATGCACATTCAAAAGAACAAAGTCTGTTGACAGAACCTTATTAGCCCTTTTTCCCTTCTATTTGTCAGGTCCCAATCCTCTTGCTTCATGGTCTTAGGTTTTGTTCTAGACACTGCAAGCCATAGATCACGATCAACAAGAAGATCCTCCATCTTGAGTTTCCACAACTCAAAGTTACTGCCATTGAATTTCTCTATTTCCATCTTCTCGGATGTGCTAGCCATCTCAACCTGTAATGAGAAACAACAAACTCTACAAGACTCCCACTTAATAGAATTGACTCAAAAAACCTAACGTACCCACCATGATAACACAACTGGCTAGACTCTGATACCAATTGTAAGGAAATTCAAGGTGCGGAAACAACTCTCCTACCGCCAAAACCATAGGGAAGAAATGTAGAGACACTTTTAAGTTTTCAATTATAGTCCAATTAAGATGCACTTTGAAACAAATAATAGAATTAGAGAATTGACAATCACATATGAACACTAGATATACATGGGAAAAACCTTACAGGAGAAAAACCCACCACACCAAGAGAAATCACTTTGTATTACTGTAATGGAGATTACATACAAATGTCAGACTTATCTTTCTGATGTCTGTTTACAGCAATATTCACCATGAACAATCTTGTATAGGAAACTTCATGTTATAGTCTTTATAGAATAGAAATCAATCTCTGATCATACACCCACACTGCAATATGTTGATGCAACCAACCAACCAATCACAATCTGCAATCATCGAGTATATCCATGTCAATCTCTGTCTGTCAAACTTCCTCATAGAACCGCTACAATGAACAACCTTCCAACTATTTAGATTAGGCTTCTCCTATTGGTCCATGTGACTCCACATAGGATGACCAAACGGTCAATAGAGATTCAAGCTTTGTTGGCATCTCATTGAGACACTAATAATGTCTCACCGATGCCACATAGACTCCATATCGCTATCGCCAAGAGATATTCATATCGGCAAGATGTTTCATCGAGCTCACAAGTCTGTCAGCAAAAGCTTATCGATCTCACCAAGACATCCTATCGGGCTTTCATGTGTTACACCAATGACCAAACAGTCGATGAGACCTATCACTTTCGCCAGGAGATCATAGCGAAGTCCAAAAAGTCTCATAGATATAAGTTTAACATTCAACAAGAGTATCGTTCTTCGCCAAGACCTCATGCCGAGTCATTAAGAGTTATACCGAAGACACATGTTATACCGAGCTTCAATCACCAGTCGGCAAGACTTATTAATATCACTAAGAGGTTTCCCTAAGATCACAAAAGTTACTCCAAAGCCATCAATTATCACCAAGGCTATACCGCTTTCACTAGGACGTTACTCTAAAACCTCCAGTCATACCAAGCGCCAAAGAATAGTCGGCAAGACCTATGTCTTTCACCAAGAGGTCTTATCAAAGTTCTCTAAGCTAATCTGAAGACTTTCAAATGTGTTTCTGTCGGTGAGACCTTCAATGTTCACTGAGACATCTTCCCAGGACATTTTGAGTTACTTAGGCTATCGGCAAGGCATTCTCTAGTCGCTAAGAACTCTCTCTGAGATCCTTTGTGTCATCCTCAATGAATGCAATCAGTGTGACTTTCTCACATCGGTAAGATGTCCTACCGATAGTATTTCTTCCGGCGAGAGTTTCCCTAATGACTTAAACCGAAAGCTGTTAGCAAGACTTTAGCTATTCATTGGGACATCATAGTGAGAAGCCTTTAGTTATCCCAAAGACTCCAATACAAAACATACAGTCGGCGAGACTTTAACACATCGCCCAGACGTCTTCCCAAATGGATCCTTTTGGCCAAAGATCTTCACAAGCGGTAAGAGGTCACGCTGAATACAATATGTCACAGTGATATGATTCCAAAGTGTAACCATTTGGTGAGACTCCTCCAAGGTCATAGTGACTTGAACAAAACATGGTGTTCCAAACTACTTATCGGCCAGACATTGAATCTGTCACACTAACTTGACTCCTAAATAGGTTTCAGCCTGTATTGATTGAGGAATACATTGCCAACAACACTCACCTCCTTGATTTCCTCTCATCCATTACTCCTCAGATCGAATCATAGTCATTGATCAGAATTACAAAAATCTATAAAATAAGTCCTTGTCAACATGAAAATCATTCATAATCCTCAGAAGCATAGAAACTCTCTATAATTCTTGATTCATTCCTTGAGAATTTTATCTTACCTATTTTGTGAATCACATCCTCTCATAACAAGCTTGCGCAACATGGATTGTGCATTCAATTGAGCAATCAACATCACAAATTATAGATCAATACACAATGGGATTGAAGGTTTTCACTTCCTAGTGATTTAATAGCTTTGATTTTAGTTCAAATTCTTAGATTAAATCATTTCTATTCTTTGGAAAATAATTTCAATGAGCATGGGCTTGCATGATCCCATTTATTTTGAATTTTTAGAGTTTTTAGGCTCTAATTACATCATTCATGCTTACTTACTTGCCCTAGTGACATCTCAATTATCTTAACTAAGGAGGTTGAAGCTTCTTCTTGGCCTAACCCATCTAATGATGAAAATATTAGACTTAGCCATGTGCATAACAAATTTATTAAAAAATACTTCAATACACACTATTACCACTACATCTTTCACATCTCCCATCCAAGACAATAAAATTGAACTTATATATCCTTAGCTCATAGATTAGGACCAACAACAAGCACTAATTCTTGATTCATTCAAAAATAATGAGGCTGTCATAGAATTCATGGGGCACAAAGATGACATTTCTTTTTGAGACCGCAAAGAAGGTTTTAAAATTGAACTTGATACCCAAGTGTACTTCAGGGACACAATTGAATCCTTTAGTTGCGAAATGATGAATCTAAAAATAAAAACAAGGCCCCTAAGCGAAAACCACAATGTGACACTTTTGGATCAAGAAAAAGTAAAAAAAAAAGGATGCATCCAAAGGTGAAAACCTTTATGAGGCACCTAAGGATGAAGGATTCAATCTCCTAAAGTCATGATGGATTAAGAAAAATTAGTAGTTCTTGTCGGAGATTCACAACCAATGAATGTTGGGACCGCCAAGCAACCTCAATATCATGATATGCTACATCCCTTGATGATGAAGGAAAACATAATATAGAAGATTTCTTAAGAGAAAGGAAAGAAAAATTTGCATGGTCCTATGTAGACATACCAAGATTGGATACTTCATTAATAGTGCATCACTTGATAGTGCATCATAATGCAATGTTGGTGAATGGAAAATTAGTATCACATTGTTAGTGATGGTAGAAAAAGGTAGTTATATTAACCAGTTACTCATGGTTATATCAACTATTCAACTATTCTACATGCATCCTCTCATCCTTTATATTGTTTCCATGCTTAATGGTAATCAATTCAGTTTTATGCTCTCATGTGGTATCAAGCTACAAATGGTTATTGGAGTTGGAAAGGAGTTTTGCAAAAATCCATGGAGATTTCATTGATAGAGTACCTGGCATCTGGAGAATCAATAATGAATTAGATTCAAAGTAGTTAAGGCTATATGTCTAGAATAAAGGAAACATAGTAGATTGGGTGACTATTCTATTAGGATTGAATATCAATCTTCACATTACCAATAAATGTATTGCAACAAGCAGTTTGAAGAAGAGTTATGGCACTGTTACTCCAAAGGTTTGTGAAGAAATGTACAAACTAGTGTGAGTGTTAATGGTGAGTGATTTATACATTTGAATCAGTAGAAATATGAGAAGCATGACATGAGGATATGGATTAAATGCTACAACATTCTCCAACAATTAATCCAATTGGTATGTGCTCTCTATCTTTGGTAGTCAATCCAATCAATATGTACTCTCTATCTTTGTTATGTTCTTTTGTATTCTCTAATAATGTTCATTGGCCAACAAAGAAAACCACATCATATATATTTTATTGCTGCATAGTATGCCTTTAAGAAAAGTACACATATAGTGGTGGATGGGTGTGATGAAGTAGAAGCATAAATAGAGGCTAATGTTTCAGATATTATCATAATGATTGGAGAAAGTGAAAATAGGGGTTAATGTGCACTTGGACACAATTCTTTGCAATTTAAGTTGCTCAAATTAGTACAAGAGATCATCAAGGAAATTTGTGTTTGTTGGTTTATGATTGGATAATACGAGACTATCATAGTAGAAAAATTCACATCCATACTATAGATTTTATTAGTCAAAAGAATTGGCCCATTGATTCTTAGTCATGTAACCTGTGTAGTTTCATTCTAATGCAAGAGAAGTTCATTTATGATTATTTGTGTCTTTAAGAATTTGAGATCATATTTTTGATTGCATTTTCTCATGTTGAGGAATTTTATGTAGGCAATTGGTTGGATATGGTTGTTCTTTATTTTGTTAATTTTGATTACTGTCATTGTGAGTGATTAGTGTTTTGTGGTTTAGAGATTCACATTTGTGAGTTTGTTATTTATCCACACATTTTATTTTTCTTGATTATGTTCTTGGAGAGTGCACGTACCTATGGTACATAAGGATATTGAAGTAATTACATTTTTGTAGTGGAAGCCTTGAAGTATGGGTTTATTGATGGATTGATTGATCAAGATTCTTTTGTATCTATTATCCCTCTATAAAATAATGTAGTTCTTCCTCTAGTGCTATTTTTAGTGGATTAATACTTTGAACTATCATATTCGAGGCTCGTGGCACTGGAGGATGGAGGAATTTCCATCATCTCAAGTTAGCTTCTCGCTTTGAAATGATGCTTTGTATGAGAAGTGTTTCTGGATTTATTTTCTTTTCTTTTCTCTCTTATTGCTAACAGATTTGAAGATACATGTATTGTGAAGTTTTCTTTTTGGAGACAGGTAAGGGGTTTCATGAAGAGCTTAGTATGGATAGTTTCCTAGATAGTTCACGAGACTATGACCAAGGATTATACCTTT